>JASPKZ010001791.1:0-65250 GCA_030220185.1 Diploptera punctata
TTCTTCCAACTTGAGGCGCTTGAAGAAAAAACTACTACTACAACCGAAATATGAGAGATGAAACAGTGCATGTGACTATAATAAAACAATATCAAAAATGTGATAATGAAATACAAAGCAATTGTAGAGTTTATCAAGATGATCCTTAGATTCACCAACAACTGTGATGGCTGACTGTGGATGTTGCGGAAGTAGATTTTAAATAAGAATATAAACAACTCGATTTAGATCCAATTAATCGTACACAACTTGTCATCAATTATAACCATAATATATCTGAGGGGAATATGATTATAATGTGCAATATAATAAATAAAATTACTGATATACCTCTAGTATTTTGTTTTTCTTTTTTACTCGAATCTATTTGGGTTGATAATTCTAGTTTACAGGACACCCTAATGCTATTTCTCTCAAAAAAACATTAAAACTGCAAATTCATACAGCCATTATCTACATAACTTACATGATACAAACGGTTCTTACACTCTTATTCAGAGAGAGATACGTTACAATACGGGAATAAAGTTTTATGAACTTTTGGCCAGAGCGAGACAAACGACAGTGAATGGAGATGACTTAATAACAGTGCTAATGACTTCGCGGAAGCCGATGTTATTAGACAGTTAAATCTCATAAATTGATTGTAGAATAGATGGATATAAAAGGGGGAATTGGAAACTGTTAATAGAAAAAGATAAATAGAAGGTACAGTAGGTTAATGCCTTGAAACGAGGTGGGAGGGAATAACATTAATCACGTGTGAGTGCAGGGAAAATTACACATGAATGACTGAAATAATATTAGTTAGGGATATGGAGATATATGGAGAGTTATATTTTGCGCGGCATGAATCTACGGTTCTGATTAGGTAGAGAGTTAGTTACATCATCTGAGTAGAACACCAAGTGATTTTAGTTAACGATATTAAGCTGACCAGCAACTCTGTTCCTTTACTATTTACACGAAATAGGTGTAGTTTTGGTCACATTTTAAACAGATCGGTTATCTAGTTAAAAGTTAAAAAAAATGTATCATCACACATAACTACAATTCACGCCGAGACAGCGACAGGGCGAGAAGGGACCTTGGCAGCTCAGTCGGTAGGCATTGGCCCAGAAAGAAAGCCAAAGGTCGTGGGTTCGAAGTCACACCAGTCTTGACCATACAATTCTTATCTTCAAATATGATCATCAAAAATACTTATTTAAACCAGTTTGTAACACATGCAGCTGAGACTTGGCCTCGAGCAGAATCCGAGCTACAGAAATGAAATTCTTGCGTGTAATTGTACATAAAACAAGGAGAGATAGAAAAGGAAGTATGACACATCAGCGAGACATTAAGTGTAGAAAAATTAACAATATACATAGAAAAAAGATAGATTACAATAGCTTGGACATTTAAAAAGAATGGAAAAGGAAAGAAACCAGAAAGACTGTTAAATCAGAAGATACAAGGAGGTAGACCACGAGGAAGATGGATTAACCAAGAGAAGAAAAGTCTACAAGAGAGAGGATACGACTGGGAAGAACTAAAAAGAATCAGAGCATGGGAAGATAGAGATGGTTGGAGGCGTATTTGTTCTGAAAGGAGGACACGATAAGAGGATGATGGCTGATAAACAAAACTAAATATATGGTCACACACATAAATACATTTATATAATGGAAATTGACAGTTAATGTTAAATGGGGGGAAAATTTGGAAGGACGTGGGCTGAATTCAAATACCAAACTTACTATGTTTTTATGATCCATTTCATACATTTCAATGATGAAAATCATATTTAAAGAGAAAAATTATACGGGTTCAAGTCCCGGTCTGAACGTATAATTTTTCTCTTTAAATAGAACCTAACTAACTGACTCATTGGCACTATCAAAACCCATAGGTTCATTGCCATACGGACATTAGCTCTGCATACATCCCTATCCCAAGCTAATGTTTTTTCCAATCATTCCCTTTATAATCTACCTCCCTCAAAGCATGGTTAATGTTATTCTTCCACCTCATTCTTGGTCTACCAACGGGGCGTTTTCCCTCTGGTTTTCCTACAAGAAGCTTCCATGCACGTCTTTCATTCCCCATTCGTGACACATGCCCTGTCCATCGTTGTCTACGAGACTCAACCGTTCTCATTATATCTCTCTTCCTATAAAGACCATGTAATTCACTGTTATATTATCTTCTCCATTCACCTGTCTGTTCATCTCTTTGGTCCAAAAATTTTCCTAAGAACTTTATTATCAAATACTCGTAATCTCCTTTCCTCTCTTAAAGCAAAAGTCCATGTTTCACATCCATATAATATAACTGATAGAATAACAGTTTTAGATATTTTTAATTTAATATTTTTCGAAAGGAGTTGAGACGTCAAGAGTCTCTGTAATACATAATAGCACGCATTTCCAGAACTGAGCTTGTGTTTCATCTCATTCCTTCTTCAAATCAGGGTTAATATTATTCTACTGGCGCCGTGCGAAATACAAATGTAAATGAAATTCCTTTCATTGGGGAGAGGGAAAAATGCATTATACACATTACACTGCCAGATTGTAGTTAGGATCCGAAGGAGGATCGTTTCAGCTAACTGGTTAGAAAAAGTGGGACTTCACCCACACGCTGTATTATAAAGTTGGAATGAGATATCATAAAATTCAGAGACAACAGAACAACTGCACACTATATTGACGTTCATTTCCACAAAGTTGTTGGCAAAACTTTATAAATGGCTGTTTTTAAATCTCACATCAACAGCATTCAGAGGCGTCAAATCGGGCGTCCGCCTCCTTACAGCAATGTCACGTTAGCAGGTATATGTTGGGTTTTATAAAAACGCCTGAAAATGGAACATTGCAGATAACTGGAAACAACTGAATGGCCACAAAGTGGAGACAGACTTCCCTCTTACTGCTCGGCCAAGTTAAATCTGTGCGTGCAAATTGTGCTAAGAATGTGCTGTCGATTCGTTTCTTTCTCTTGCTACGTTGCCACTTCCTGTCCCATGTATTCTGTTATTTGACTGGGAGAGGGGCGCTGGTAAATACTGTGTTTTTTAATGATCCGACAGCTACAGAAGTAGTTGACCAAATGAATAATCCAGCAACCATGGTACTACTGGGAAATGAGCTGTCCCTCTTTTGCCTTCTACATTACATGTTGCAATTCCCGTCTTTTATTGTAAAACTACATATTTTGTCTTAGTTAAAAAATAATTTTCATAATTAGAATATAATTGAAACCAGTAACATAAAAATAGTATGCATTATGCTATTATATATTACAGAGACTCTTGACGTCCCAACTCCTTTCAAAAAACGTATAGTGAAAAAATATATAACTGTTTATTCTACCAGTTATATTATATGGATGTGAAACATGAACTCTTAGTTTAAGGGAGGAAAGGAAATTACGAGTGTTGGAGAATAAAGTACTTCGGAAAATTTTTGGACCAAAGAGAGATATACAGACAGGTGAACGGAGAAAGCTACATAACAGTTAGCTACGTAGTCTTTATGGGAATCCGCAAATAAAAAGAACAGAAAAGTCTCGTAAACTACGATGAGCAGGACATGTGGCACGATGCCTAGGCTTTGTCCGATAATGTCAAAATCCAAATGTTACGGTTGAATGAGGTTTTGATCGATATAGCATTGGAGAAGTGAGTGTTGCATTGTAACGTAGCAACGATTGAACGGTTTAAAATTTCATTCTGTTTCTGCAAATGCCGTGGAAAATATTAGCTCATGTTTTTGGGATATGGAAGTTAGGTAAGTTTGAATACATTCATCGCACAAATATTAGAATAAATACACTTCTTATTATACACTGCAGCTTCATTTAGTTGAATACTTAAAGATTTAATTCCAAGGCTTCCTGTCACTAATACAATTTTTATATTCAACTAGCTAATTCGCTCCTACTCCTAAATAAATAAAATATTGTTTTTAAATTTTCGTTCAGGTAAACTCCTACACCTGATGTTTTAGAGCATATTAGCAGCTAAACACTCGCCGTACTTGAAAATGTGTATACACAAAGTTATACGTTTCGACCAATCAAACATGGCGGTTTGCTAGATTCAATTCTTATTTTCGGATTTGAGGTAATTCCCAGTTAAAATGGTGGGATTTCGCTGTGTTTTTAAGTGCCTCGGTTTATTTTAATAGCATATACTGAGTTTTGTTGTGAAACAACGAAATTTGCGACCGCAGAGCAGCTTTTAATTTTCGTTTCTGGTGAACTCCTACATCTACAGGTTTTAGAGCATAACAGGTAGCGGCTACAGACTGAGATGGGTGGGTCATATAATGGCAATGGAGGAGGAAGATACCACTAGAAAGCTTACACTACTGAGACCTGATGGAGGAAGACCGAAGTTGAGATGGAGTAGAGGGAGCTCGGGGTCCGGAGATGGAGAAAGGCATTTGTTAGGGATGCGTGGAAGAGCATCCAGGGCCCATAAAGTGTTGTAGAGCTAGAAAAAGAAGAACAAGAAGAAGAAAGCAGCTAAACGCTCGGCGTACTTGAAAACATGTATGTACAAATTTTCATGCAGTTCTGTTGAGGTGTTTAGAAGTCACAAACATATACAGACTGCTAGCTAATACCCGGGGTGCGTTGCTACGCCCAAATAGATGAAATATTATACATTAACTAAATTGTATGGTATACGCTGAGACGAACCAAACAATGACTTTCAGGTAAAGATCCACTTCCAATTGTCGAATTTCGCTCATTTTTTGATAATATCTACCTCAGTTCATTTTAATAGGATATACTGTGTTTCGTTGTGAAACATCGAAAATTGTGACCGCTAGAGCGACTTTTAAATTTTTACTTCAGATGAACTTCTACACCTAAAGGTTTTACAGGATCCAATTGTGAATCTGAACCATCGAGGGACCCCATCAAACACACACAACAATTTTCATCAAAATCGGACTAGTTGTTTAAGAGGAGTTCAGTGACAAACACACGTACAGAAGAATTATATATAAAAATAAAGATGATTCAGTCTTGTAACATCTAACTTTCGGTCTGGCTTGGAGTCAAGTTGTTAAAGGTTTCACTGGGAATGTTTTTAACAATAAAAGTATTTCATCACACATTCTGCATAAATGGACAAACCAAATTAATATTTGTGCTCTTATGCATTTTATTTATTCAAAACCTCAGGTTGTCATTTTGACATTTCCGGTGTTCTCTTTTGACAATGGAGTAAATGTAACCCGTTTATGAGGTTGGGGCGCCCGGAAGGAAGGGTTACGACTGTGCTGGTGATATGATGGGCGATGATGATGATAATAGTGGTGCGCCACGAGAGTCCTTAATCCTAAACTTAATCTAAGGCGAATATGAATGACGATATTATGATGGCCGAATAATGTTCGCAGATCGTTTGCGGCCTAAAGTTCCTATGAGGAAAACCTTCACTCAAGAAACTTGTCCCGACCGGGAATCAGACCCGGGCCCGCTGGATATATATTTTATACTTTTTTATTCAATTCATCGCCAACTAACTCACGGGCACTATCGAACCCGTAGGTTCATGCCCGCGCGGCGGACATAAGCTCTCCATATATCCCTATCCTGAGCCAATGTTTTTCAATCATCTCCTGTATAATGTACTTCCCTCAAATCATACTTAATGTTATTCTCCCACCTCATTCTTGGTTTACCAACTGGGCGTTTTCCCTCTGGTTTTCCTACAATTACTTGTTCTACAATTTCTGCTGCTCGAAAATTTTCCAAATACACAAGGTGCAGCATAAGTCAGTTAACCGAAAATGCAAATATATTATTTTCTGTAGCTTACAACAACTATACAAAAAACAACTACCGAAATTGTTCAAAGTGACCTCCATTGTTATTTAAGCATTTATGACGTAGTTTTAATACTGATTTACACAATTTCCCATTATTAACAAAAGTGTTTTCAAATTCCTGTTCAATCAAATCCCGTAAATGTTGCAGGTTTAGTGGTTTATATCCTTCAAAATCACCTCAAGCAGTAGTGTTTCTCAAGGTCCCGTATTGAAACCCCTTTTTCAACCAATCTGATTTTTCCCTTGTAACCATTGTTGCAGTGGTTAACTGACTGTAGTTATATTTCTTAAATTAACACGCTCTACCGACAGGTTGTGTCTGTGTGACACAAGAAATCCAAAAGTAGTGCGTAAATAGGGAGAGGTTAACCCCTTAATTGGTGAAAATAATGTTTTAAATGCCAGCTTATTTGAATGCATCGGACTGGAGTGAAAACAAATCATGCATAAACCATAATTTATTTTGTATATATTATTGCATAATTTTAAGCAAATTTAAATAATTTTTACTGATTAATTTTACCCACCAATAATTAAGAATATTGAACTGATTCCTCATTCGCCGAAAAAACTCCGTGACCTTGTAAAGTGCGTATATGTTCCAAAGTACCGACAGGTCGTCTTTGTACAGTATGTATATGTACAAAAATGTGATAATTATAGTAAAATAACATCTTCGTTGGAAATATTTGCGTTCATTATAACAAACTGACTGACGTTAGCAGTATGACCAATTCAATTACGGTAAATGCCGAAAATAATTGTTGAGACTACAGCAGGCCGTGACACCAATTAGAGTAGAGTAAATGGGTACAAGTACCAATTTATTGTTTTATATTGTTTCAAATAAAGTTCAGTTGATTTTAAAATGCAGTGATTTGTTTCGTATAACGTATATTAACACTACATTTTGGATATATATTTTCGTATATACATTGTACGTAGTATACGAAAAAGGCAGTGGGTTTACTTCCCGCCCTAGGTATGTAATTTGTAATATTACAGTATAGTTACTTATTGCTTGGCAACCGCGAAATTTAGGAAATAGAACTTTCAATCATGGTCGCCAGTCCTGTAAGTACGACAGAACGCACCATCGTGCAAAAAAGATGGTAAAAATGTCCTTTCTTGGTGAGCGATAACAATAATGTTGACGTAATAACTGTACCGTAACGAAGCAGAGCAACGTCACTAAATGTGAATATTTTTACAAATCGAAATTTAAAATATATTAATATTTTACAGATTGAATTCATCTATCCATATATACTGTGAAAATGTATACATAGACCATCCTCTATCAGGTGCATAGTTATCATCTTTAAATGAAAAATCTAGGAAAGTCACTTTTCCACCACGAAATAATTGTCGTTTAATTGAGGCGATTGCATACAAAGGGGGTATATGTCATTTATTATTCTATTGAAAAAATGGGCGTGTAAAGGCATTGATGTCTTTTTAGACTTATCTGGGGGAAAAAAAACGTATCACCCGAAAGTTATCATTTTGAATTATCTATGAATTTGTTACACAACTTCAACTTTAAAACTGTTTTCTCAATACTGAATCTAACCTCCCCCAATGATAGAACGTACCTACCTTTTTTAAATATGTGCCAAATTAGGAAGGAAAATAAACCTATGGTTAAACAGTTTATTTTAAGATGATCTTGTAAAAGATTTCCGGGCTGTTGGCCGTGGTCTTAGAGGCTTTTAGTTTCCCGACGTTTCGCCAGAGACTGCGTCCCGCATCCTCAAATATTTTACAAGATCATCATAATACCTCCGGCCGTGAAAGCCTAAGTCAGTTTCGCACTTGTACAATAGAGTTAGTACTTTGCATTGAGAAACTCACACAATAAAGTGACTAACCTGGTACTTTTCCTGTCCCTCAAATGTGTATTGATTAATCACGTGACACATTACATAAAGCTAAACTCATTGAAAATCAAAACAAATTTAACTCTAAAATTGCAAATATTCTGTTTTTCATTCTTATGGATAACATTTTTTTCATTCTGTTTTAATAGTAATCATCCCCGTTCCTTAATATAAACAAAACTTGATACCGCGAGAGGCTGCAAGACAATTGATCTATTAATTGGCTGACGTCTTTTAGAGGAAGGTGATCCCACAAGATGTCCCTAATTCTTACAGCCGCTATTTATTAGAGCTGCGCAAATGCATCGGGATCCTGGGTGGACACCGATCTCTTAACTAACTACTAAATCACTGCCTCTAGCGAAACCGTATGTCGGGCATAAGCTCTCCATACATGCCTGTCCTGAGCTAATGTCTTCCAATCATCCACTGTATAATGTACTTCCGTTAAATCGGGGATGTTATTCTTCCACCTCATTTTTTGTCTACCAACTGGGCGTTTGCCTATGGACACCGATCTCCTACTGACCTATATTCCATGAGAAAGTTCCTTCTCCATAGGGTTTTGTTGACCTGTGCCAAGACACAATACATTAGGTCGTTTTTTTTTCGATTCCTGTATTAATTATGGAAATTTCCACATTAATGATTTTGATCCGCTTATTGTTTGTTATCTACTTATTTGTAATATCGATCTTATTGATTTTTCTCCTTTAATAATTCTCTATCTTTTGCAAGTTAATACATGACATTCCTTGTTCTCAGACTACAATATTATACTCTACATAAGTTAGTTATTTCGGTAGATCAACTTAATCTTTCAGCTCTAGTTCAATGTAAAAGTTAACAAAACAAACTTCATAAAACATCACGAAGTGAGTGTGTGAAGGTATTAAGTTATCTGGTGGAAAACACTCATCACCCCAAGTTATACCCACAGGTCTCAGAGAGCTATTGGAAAAGTAGGAGATTATGGCTCACGTCTCTTTTAACAATTGGAGACTACTTACGTCCCGAGTGTTCAGCACTGTGTAAAGGACATTTTTAGCCAAGAATATATACCTGGTACTAATTCATTTTAGAGGCTGAGTAGAACCCAGTGACACGATCTTACCACAATGTTTGGTCAAGAGGTAAAATTCCTGATCTCATCTGGAATCGAACTCGCAACCTCACGGCTTGTAGTATATTGCCTCAGCAAATTACGCTACGCGTTTCCGACTGTTTTTTTTTTTTTCAGAATACAGTAATGAAATTTTCCTGATGTTGGTAGTCTTATTGAAAACACTAATTCATCCTCTTTTTTTTGTTTATTTTACCCTAAACCTTTTTTGTTTTTTTTTTTGTGCACCACAAATGGACTACCATATTTTTGCGCTGGGCGCATGAAAATAAATGTGAACTAAAAGTAAACATTAAATAGGTACATGATAACCTGCCCAGCTGAGTGTTTAGTTATGACTCCGGTACATCATGAAGATAGCAAAGAACGACACAATGTAACAAACGCATATCATACCCAAAGTTAACTTCGAAAGAGCAACTGTTTAATAAAAAAATATCGACGACCATCAGCGGTTCCATGACCTTGACGAGAGTGGGAGTGTTTCAAGTAAATCAGAAGTACCATGGCAGGGCTATCTTTACTGGACTAACCTCGGGCAAGAAACAAAATAATTAATTAATCTCCAAGAACGTGTCAAACTGGCATCAATACCGGAAGGGAACATTTCCAACAGAAGATAGCAGAAGAGAGATCAATGGGCAGGAGGAAAATGTTAGGCGTAGAGAAGATAATATTCTACGGGATATTCTATTCTATAGTAATTCTGCCCGAGGGCAAGTCTTTCACTGCAATCATAGCATTTTCATACTAGGCTTTGCAGCTTTACTAAGGAATGATGGGTGTGGCAGCTTCCTACGGGATATAACCTTAAAAAATCCTAGATTGGATGTTAGAACCCACTCCAGAAATATTCCGACAAAAGAGGCTAGACTATGTATAGTCGGGTAAAATATTCATTCAGTGTTATTATGATGTTTCTATTTAACGACGGTCTAACATTAGAGCACAATTCAAATCTGAGCGGGAAAGGATCAATATACTTGCTTGGAGTTATATTTGTTCAAACGTGAAGTTTTTTAAGTGCCATAAATATATGCCGAAGAATTTGGTGAGTTTCCGACGAAACCGGTACTCTGTATTATTACTTACTTACTCACTGGCACTATCGAACCCGTAGGATCATGACCGCGCGGACATAAGCCCTCCATACATCCCTATCCTGAGCTAATGCTTTGCAGTCATTCCCTGTACAATCTACATCCCTCATATCACAGTTAATGTTATTCTCCCACTTCATTTTTGGTCTACCAACTGGGCGTTTTCCCTCTTGCTTTCCTACAAGGGCTTCCATGCAAGTCTTTCATTCCCCATACGTAGTAGTAGGACTTTATTAGACAAAAAGTAAGATATTTACAATATTATTTACAAATATATGTCGCACGGGCAGTAAGCCGTACGTGCTGTTGACAGTCCGTTTCAATAAAGTAATAATTGCTACTTCCCCATACGTGCAACATGTCCTGCCCATCGTAGTCTACGAGACTTAACTGTTCTTATTATATCTGGCTTCCTGGCACAAAACGTCGGTGCCACCTACACACAACACTGCGACTCAATGCGTACTCACCGTAAACTCGATGAATCATTTTAAACGTTTGGCAGCGGTCATGAATAATTTCTGACAGAACTTCATGTTGCTCTAACTGTGACATCTCGAGTTCCGACATGCGCATTCAAATCACAGTCATAACAAAGACCGTAGTTCTGCTAGCAGGGAATGCACTCAACTGTCTCTTGCTGGGACGAGAGACTAACTGACAAGGTACCATACCACGGCGCCACCTATGCGCTATAGTGCATCACAGCGCCACTATGCGCTCAGTCTCAAAACGTAATGACTGTACATACATTTCCTGAATTAACCCTTGTTTAATTTATTTGTGCAACTCATTCATATTTGTAATTATTGTTCCAAGGTATCTTTCTCAATATTTCCCTCGTATGTTACACTGGTCAACATGATTTTTGTCTCATGAGTACCAATAGCTTCAACTTATGCAGTTTTTCATCGTGTTTTCAAATATGTATTAGGAATTTCTCCATCACCCACAGTTTTTTATTTCAATTTCAACTAATGGATTTAAATAATTACGTTTTTAACAAACGTGTTTTGTAAAATAAAACCAAATGAGCTAACTCACATATTTCAGCTATGGAAAAGAGATATTATGGCAATTGGAAACCTAATATGCTGGCCGATTATTGTTGGACCATCAACAGGGATGCTCCACAGGCGAAATATAGCAGAAAATCGTCATTTCTTAATTTCTAGGTGAGTCCGAATGTTCGAATATTGTGTACGTACGAATGTAGAAAATATAAACGTGTTTGAAATTATAAATTCCTGTCTCTCGGAAACCTTGCGTGATGGAGAAAAACCGATATCATATTTGATTTCAGGAGAAAAAGTAGTATCAGAATCCCATATTTTTCTTTTCGAGACAAAAAAAGTTTCTCTTTTGTTGCTCAGTGTTATTAACTGTCTATTACTGTTTATTATACCATTATATAGGGCTACTGAGAAAGAAGAAACAAACATCTACCAAACTACAAAAAAAAATAGAAACGCAATTCCAATGCTCCTAGAAAGAGAAAACTTTGAAATACTGATCACGGCCTCATTGGCGCTGTTGCTTGTCATGTTGATTGTTTGTATTAAAATGGCGGCACAACAGGACGTTGGATTGGAAGAGGAGGAGCAGAAGATCAACTTCATTATCGGTGGCCTCCCAGGTCACCCGACCAAACCCTGTGTGATTTTTATCTGTGGGGTACGTAAAAGACCGTGTTTTTATCCCTCCTGTGTCTCACACTCTTCAAAATCTGTGACATCGATTTGTTGAAGCTGTGATAACTAGAGACCAGCTGATTCACATTGAATGCATAAAAAAACTGAAATTTGAAGTTTTTACTCTTTCCACAAACGTTGGAATGGGTTTATATTTTTTGTAGTATGGAAGAAATAAACGTTTGAAGTCTGTTCCTTATTTCTGAATAGCCCTGTGTAATACATTCATGTGTGTGACCATATATTTAGTTTTATTAATATAATAATAATAATCATCATAATCATAATAAAATTAATAATATGGAAAATGACTTTATTATTACCAGGTAATTTTTAACACTTCTTCACACCCGACATTTGAAATATAATTACTTACTTTATAAAGAAATTCTACAGTTTTTATGAAACATGCTGTAACATGTCAAGCAATTTGTGCTTTTTATCAAGAGGAGCACAATTCCTAGCGTAACTAATAATTTTATAATAGGTTTTTAGTTATAACATTTTAAACGAGCTCTTGATGTCGATTTATACTTCATTAGTAATATCGATTGTTTGAAAAATTGAATTGAAACAGAATCCTCACGAGACATGAGAGTGAATGATGCAGCTATTTCTTCAGAGACGCACGACCCGGTTTCTACAAGTTCTGTACACACGGGAAAATAACGTGTCACAAGAAATACTCTCCTCCTTATAATTTTCAACGCAGATTAATTAATATTGATTGAACTTATATACGTCATTTTTTCACAAACATCTTTATAAATTATTAACCATATAGTGCTCTTTTTTACAAATGCCAATGGCTTGTCTTTACGACATTTATGGTATTCTCTCCTGACATGATAGAACTGTAGCCCACTTATACAGGGTGCGGTAGAAACAATGACCCATTTTAAACATGTTATTTTGTCATGAAGAAATACAACTACACATTATAAGTGTTGATTGTTGGAAATAACACATCCCACCATTAATTACAAATGACACGTTTTCCTTCAGATGTCTCCCATTGTTGGCGATGCAATGTTCCGCACGAACACGGACATTCTCTATAACCTTATGAGGAGTGTTGCCTGTTAAGTCCTCGATTTCTGCGTGAACGTTATTTTTCAAGTCTTCAAGAGCTGTTGGCTTGTTAGCATGCACTTTGGAATTTAGGAATCCCCACACAAAAAATCACAAGCCGATATATCGGGCGAACGGGGTGGCCAGTTGACATTGCCAAAGCGGGAAACAAGATGCCTTGGAAACGTTCTGCGTAAGGCTTATTGTTTGTTGTCTCAACTGCTGGACCCATCTCGTAATCGACATCCGAGACGAACTTGATCATTCCACCTATGTTAAAATATTACCCGAACAAATGCCGTGTCCATACGACATTGACACCACATTTCAAAAATGTTTCTACGCACGGTGTTCGTTTCACCAACGCTCTATAACGACTGGCAATACTTTGAACTACACTACGCATTGGTACCAATATCAGCTCTCCAGAAAGCCGTATCCAATAATGACGGAGAATTTAAAATGAGTCATTGTTTCTGCCGCACCCGGTATTAACCAATTCGCCTTGAAAGACGAGTTTTAAATGTGCCTGTTATGGCCGGTTATTTCCTTACCAAAGAATAAGTCGAATAGTTTTATTAAAAAATTACAATATTTTGTAAACACCTTGAAAAGGCAATGTTTAGATCAACAGGTCGATCCTATTTGACTAGTGATTATCAATAGTCGTCTCAGATTTCGAGTTTCGCAGGTGAAATTCTGGCTTAGGTGAATGGATTTTTAGAGACATAAAATTCCTGAATACATCATTCTTGGAAAAGCAAATGGGCCATGGATCACGTATTATAGACGTACAGCTCTAAAACATCCTAAAACCCCAAAAATAAAATAAAATACAGAGTCCTCTGTCTCAGCCCATTGACGCCTGGATTTGAATTGGACGCTAATTATCCTAGTTGTGTCCTATTTTGAATTTACGTTTTAGTAAACAGATCTTAGATTTCTCTTACTTTCTCGACAACAATAAAATAAATTTTGGATACTATATCTTAAGCAAAGGGCTAACTAGAAGACAGAGTTAAGTTTCCCCGATGAAATGTTGGGTGATTAATTATAATAAACCACTAGGAGAGTCCTCAAACCTAAACTTAGTTCAAATCCACACCATGAGCGACCATTGGAAAAAATTCCAGTGCTCTGACCGGGAATTCAACTCGAAACCTCATGAACTGCAGTCAGAACCTCTGACCACTAGCCCATAGGGCTGGTCACTATACATACATAATTGTATTTAAACACTACAATAACACAGAACACGCATTTTCTAATAATCTTTTGATTGCAAAGGTTTGTATTCAACATTATATCATTTATCATGAGAGATCTACCTTTAACATCTATACTAATTCCGAGCTAAGTTCCAGTTGTGATGTAAACAGAGCAGATGTGTGACTGCATTTTCATTGGTTGAATGAAGATTTTACGTTTGAGTGAGCAAGAAAATATAGTTCCTTCTGTAACTATTTAAATAAATAAAACAAAAGCATGCAATATCCAGCACATGTCTACGTAGGAGTCTCTTAAAATACATATTTATAATTTTAATGGGTAAAATATGCATTTTCGATTGCAAAATTGAAGATGTATAAAGCATCAGGTTCAGATGAGATCCCAGCAGAACTGATAAAATCGGGGGGAGAAAAATTGATGGACAAGATACGTTGGTTGCTTAGTATGATTTAGGAAAAAGAAGCTCTTTGAGTTGAATAGAAGGAATCAATTATCGTACCAATTTATAAGCGAGGAGATAAAACTGATTGCAACAACTACACGAGCATCTCATTACTTTCAACTTACAGATGTCAAATTTTGGGCAGACGAGGGTAGGAGAACTCCAAAAGATTGGGATGGGTTGGATATGGGAAAAGGGACTGAAAATCGCAAGAACGTGTGGAGAAAAATAAGGAGGAGGTACTTAGATATAAACCAAGAATATATTTTCGCCGGATGTACGGGAAAACGCTCACTGTGTTTACAAAGGGACCGTAAAACATGTTTGGAAAAAAAATATATGTACTCAACCTAGGATTTAAAGAGAGATCAGGGCTTGCTTGGTTTATGCTAGGGGCATGGTAATTTCTAAAAATTAGCGACGATCACGATATGCGAATATGTCCAAAGTGCGGAACTTTGAAGACGAGACACATATATTAGGAAAATGTAACGATTTACAATATTGGAGACATTAGTTAATACCGGAAAAATTTCTAAATTCTAATCGTGAAAGATTGGCATGCTACGAGTAATTGATAAATCGAGAAAATTGCATAAACGTGAGTAAATTTCTGGACAAAACGGAAAATAAGAACAACACTCATTCATGAATAAATATAAGTTATCAAAATGTTATACCATTAATTCTTAATTATTATAGATAACTTAATTAATTTATAATGCTATTGTATTATTATGTAATTGTAATATTATTGTGTTTTCTTCGTGTAATTGTAATGTTATTGTTTTCATTTTTTGTTCTTCTCTATACTATTACCAATTATTACTTTATTGTAACGGGACTGTCAACAGCACGTGCGGCTTACTGCCCGTACGACCCATATTTGTAAATAATATTGTAAATATCTTACTTTTTGTCTAATAAAGTCCTACTACTACTACTACTTTCAACTTCGTACAAACTTATAACAAATATATTCTCAAGCAGACATTCTAGGAGATCATCAATGTGGATTTAGAAGAAACAGGTTTAGAACAGATCAGATTTTTAGTACATGACAGATTTTAGAAAAGAAATGGGAATATAATGGTACTGCACATCAACTATATGTAGACTTCAAAAAAGCATATGATTCAATTAAGAGGGAGAAGTTATATAGTGTCCTGCTGGAGTTCGGAATTCCTAAAAAAGTTAGTCTTATACGAACGTGTCCAAATGCCACAAGAGTAGGGTGCGTGTAGGCAAACAGTTTTTGGACATGTTTGAAATCCAGAATGGGTTGAAGCAAGGAAATGCACTATCTCCTCTACTATTTAATTTTGTACTAGAGCATGCCATTAAATCTTTAGAAAATGAGGAAGACTTACAACTCAATGGTATTAATAAGCTGTTAGTTTATGCTGATGATGTAGTACTATTGGCCGATAGCGAGGAGATACTACAGAACAACACGCACACACTATTGAGTAACACTAAGAAATTAGGACTGGAAGTAAATATCAATAAAACTACATATATGGTCACTCGTAGAAATAATGAAAATGGACAGCTAATGACAAATGAGGGAAATTCTGAGGAAGTGGCTGAATTCAAATACCTAAGAACAATAATCACAAATAGGAATGAGATGCACAAAAATATTAAACATAGGCTCAATTCTGGAAATGCGTGCTATTATGCATTGCAGAGACTCTTGATGTCCCAACTCCTTTCAAGAAACGTTAAACTGAAAATATATAAAACTATTATTCTACCAGTTATATTATATGGGTGCGAAACATGGACTCTTACTTTAAAGGAGGGAAGGAGATTACAAGTGTTTGAGAATAAAGTTCTTAGGAACATTTTTGGACCAAAGAGATGAACAGACAGGTGAATGGAGAAGACTTCATAACAATTAACTACATGGTCTTTATAGGAAGCTAGATATAATAAGAACAGTTAAGTCTCGTAGACTGCGATGGGCAGGACATGTTGCACGTATGGGGAATGAAAGACTTGCATGGAAGGTTCTTGTAGGAAAGCCGGAGGGAAATCGCCCAGTTGGTAGACTAAGAATGAGGTGGGAGAATAACATTAACTATGATTTGAGGGAAGTAGATTATACAGGGAATGATTGGAAAGTATTAGCTGAGGATAGGGATGTATGGAGAGCTTATGTCCGCGCTGACTTGAACCTACGGGTTCAATAGTGCCAGTGAGTACGTACGTAAGTAAAATATGCATTGTTTTATTCTCATACATCCGTAGTGCAGAATCCGTTAGCATTTCAGTTGTTTCAAAATGGCCGCTTCTCAAGAGTTCCTAAAATATTGTAAAGGAAAGCTTTAGGACAGTCGGAGGAAATCAAAGTAAGAGTATTTTGAATATTTTCAAAGCGGTTAGTGAGAAATGTCCCACATTAGCCTTTGAGGATGTGGTGAAAATAACAGAATTTACAGGTGAGTAATGGAAATATCGACATCATGGAAAAAGCTTAGGTCAAATTGTCTGATTAGGTATGTTCATATATAACTGTATTGTCATAAAATAAATAAAAAATGCAAGTTCCTAATTATTGGTGCCATCTTAATTTGTATCCAGTCCAGTAAAATTCAATTTTGCCTGGGAAAATTGTTTCTATTGGTGACAGTTCCGTACACAATTAATTCACACGACGACTAAATTAGCACCACAGTTCCCTCAATAGACCGAGTCGGCGGAGTAATAACTTATAGTAGGCCTACAACTAGAACTTAGCTCGAAATTAGTGCAGGTCATATGCGTATAATTATTTCATTGTATGTTTATTAATATAATGTAGACCTAATCATATTATAAAATAGTGAACACGATAAAATATCTACTTTTAATGACATTACAAACCAGAAGTTGGCTTGAGGATCGAGGAAAAACCAGGGAAAAACCTCATTCAAGTTGGTCGGTATTGGGATTTGAATTCGGGACCTATCAAATATGAATCCCAAAACTCGCTCTATATCCACATGTGAGATAAAAAATATAACCCCAGATTCCCCAGTCTTAATGTACATACAGAAATTAAAGATTATAAAGAGAAGAAATAGAAACAGAAGAAGCATATTAAAAACAAAATACTGTTACAGTGTTGCCTCAGTGTAACACCTAGGCCTAAAATATATTATCATACTAGAAATACATTATAAATTGGACAGTTAATAAAAATGTTTCAAATTTTGAAGAAGTGGCGGATTTAAAATATATAGGAACAATAATTAAAAACAAGAATGATGCGCAGAAAGAAAATAACACAGGCTAAATTCTGTAAATGCATGTTATTGTCATCACAGGGACACTTGTCATCTCTAACTTCACAAAAAATATCTTAATTTTAAAATACATAGGCCTAACATGGTTATTCTCCGAGTTATTTGTATGCGAAACACTGTTGTGTAGTGAGTTAGTTCATAAGACATATTTGCACCCAACAGGAATCCCGTGACGATGCTGGTGGTGTAGTGTGTGTTTTCCAAGTCCACTGGAAATAAACTAGCAATTGTATAGTTACAAAGTTACTATTAGCTCACCCTTGTTTGGAGAAACCACACATAGAAATAATTCAGAATAGAATATCAAATAGCATCAATGCCGGAAGAGAAATTTTGACTTTTCAGCGTTAGAAATGGTGGAAGAGAGATCAGCGGGTAGGAGGAACACTTTAGCCGCAGAAAAGATGACTCTCACACGGGCGTAAAGTTTAAACAAACCAATACGTTCAATCAGTGTTGTGTCCTGATTAATAATCAACGACACCCATTAAAAGCTGAACTAATCAGTGTCGCATTTATAATCTAGAGGAGAAAGCACCAACCAGACCTCTTCTTACAAGCTTCGTGTTATGTTACGTGCCCTAAATCCAGACAGGTGACACTGGTTTCTAGTCCTTTCCGAAGGAACATATACTTACAATTTTTTTGGAATATATTAAATAGTACCAACTAAATTGGAAACACCATCTTGAAAGAATGAGTTCAAATCGGATCCCCAAAGCTGTTTATAATTATATACCAAGAGGACGAAGATCACTGGGCCGTCCTATGAAACGCTGGAGGGAAAATTTCCTATAGGATCGTAACAGGCCTTGGCCTAGTACTTGGAAGGAAGAAGAAGAAGACGTCCTAAAAAATCCATAAACGCCGGCTGGTTTTGTTCCCGTGAACTTAAAAACCAGAAGCGAGCATGATAAGCTCTAGTGTAGCAAGATCGATTTCATGTCTAAGAAGAAGGAAAATCATTTTAAAAAATGCTCTAATCGTTTGCATATTGCATTCTCAATGTCATATTAACAGAAAATGTAACATAACGTAACTTTTTAAAAATAAAACTGTGCTTACGATTATTTAAACACGAGGAAACTTGTTGTAATTTAATATCTAAATCGATATGGAGCTTTTTCCCCAACGTCCAATAAACAATTTTATTGAACACAGGTAAATTGCACAATAGTAAATTACAATGCGGGGATGGGAAGTGGTTTTTACAGAAGCGAGAAAATTATTAAAAACAGAGCGATAGCAAGGGTTTTAATATCCCAGATTCTGTAAAACATTTCACAAACTTATGTTATACATATTTTTGCTCGATGACGTTTTCATAATGATAAATAATAGTAAAATAATATCATCTTTGTTGGAAATATTTACGTTCATTATAAACAACTGACTGACGATACCAGGCTGACCAATGTATGTACGGTAAATGCCGAAAATAATTTAGTTCAGACTACAGTAGACCGTGACACCAATCAGGCATAAAATGACGGAAAGTACGAATGTATTGTTTTATATTGTTTCAAATAAAGCTCAGGCCATTTAAAATGCTGTGAATTGTTTGGTATAATCTATATTCACACTACCTATTGGATATATTTTTTGTATATACATTGTATACACATTGTATATGTAGCGTTCAAAAAATGACAGTGGTTTTACGTCCCGCCCTACGTAGGTAATGTGTAATATTACAGTACAGTTATTTATGAGTTGGCTACCCCGATATTTAGGAAACCCTACTTTCCATCATGGTCGACATTCCTATAAGTACGACAGAACGCATTATTGTGCAAAAAATGATTGTAAAAATGCTATTTGTTGCTAAGCGATAAGAATAATGTTGACGTAATAACTGTATCGTAACGTAGCAACGTCACTAAATGCGAAAATGCAAACTATTCCTACAAATTAATTTTAAAATAAATTAATATTTGACAGATGTAATTCAGAAGTGTTTCATCTATCGATATATACCGCGGAAATGTATGTATCGACCTTCCTCTATCAGGTAAATATTCAATACCATAGTTAACATCTTTAAATGAAGGGTACAAGGAAAAATCCAGGAAAGTCGCTTATCCACCATTCTAATGCCTTCTAATTGAGGCAATTAGAAACAAAGGGGTGTGAATTTTTTTTGAAAAAGTGAGTGTTTAAGGCATAAATGTCTTTTTCGCATTATCTGGCGGAAAACACGCATCACCCGAAGTTATCACTTGAATTACCTATGATTTTCTTACACAACTTCAACTTTACAACTGTTTTCTCAAAACTGCAAACCTTGCGCTGTTGCTTTTAACCTACTCAATTACACAACGTACCTACTTTTTTTAATATGTGCCTAATTTGGAAGGCAAATAAACCCATGATTAAACACATTTTTTTAATATTTCGGACTCCTAAAATATAGCACTTTCCATTGAGAATCTAATACTCTATTTCTACAATAAAGTGCCCAACCTGGTACTTTTCCTGTACCCTCAAATGTGTATTAATATATCACGTGACACACTATATATGCAATTGAAATGATAACTCATTGAAAATCAAAACAAATTTAACAGTAAAATTACGAATGTTCTATTTTTCATTCTTACGGATAACATTTTCTTTCATTCTGTTTTTAAAATAAACATCTCTGTTCTTTAAAATAAACAAACCTTCATGCCGCGAGAGGCTTGCAAGACAATTGATCTATTAATTGGCTGAACACTTGTGTCATTTTATAGAGGTAGGTAAAAGTGTGTAAAGTGATCCCACTACAGGCCACAGACGATAATGTAAACAGTATATGGTTGGTATGTGGTGAGGATGTCTCCTAATTCTTATAGCCGCTATTTATTAGAGCTGCACAAATTTATCGCGATCCTGGGTGGACACCGATCTCCTAACTAACTAACTCACCGGCTCGATCGAACCCGTAGGTTTATGATCGCGCGGACATAAGCTCTCCATACATCCCTATCCTGAGCAAATGTCTTCCAATCATCATTTGTATAATCTACTTCCCACAAAACATGAACGTTATTCTCCCACCTCATGCTTGGTCTATCAACTGGGCGTTTCCTTAAGGGCACCGATCTTCTACTCCTCAATATTCCATGAGAAAATTATTTCTACATAGAAATTTGAAGTATCGTGGACCTGTGACAAGACACGATACATTAGGCATTATTATAAGGAAATTTCCGCATTATTTTCTTCCGCCTACTGCTTGCTTTGTTCTTTGACTCCAGGTTATCTATTTATTTGGTATATGAATCTTTTTGATTGTTTCTCCTTTAATATTTCTCTATCTTTTGTAAGTCAATACATGACATTCATTAGTTCTCAGGCTACAATATTATACACTACATAAGTTAGTTATTTCGGTAGATCAACACAATGTTTTAGGTCTAGTTTAATGTAAAAGTTAACAAAACAAATTTCATAAAACATCACGAAACCTCTTGAAAGAAGTGAGTATGTGTTGATATCAAGTTATCTGGTGGAAAGCACTCATCACCCCAAGTTATATATTTGTAAATGCGTAAAGCGATCCTATTACAAGTCTCAGAGAGCTATTGAAGAAGTAGGAGATTATGACTGACGCCTCTTAAGACAATTGGAGAATATTTATCTCCCGAGTTTTCAGTACTGCGTGATGGACAGTTTGAGTCAAGAAAATATATCTGGTATTCATTGATTTTAGAGGCTGAGTAGAACCCAGTGACATGATCCTATCACAAAGTTTCGTCAAGTGGTAATAAGCCTGACCTCATCTGAAATCGAACTCACAACCTCCCGACTTCTAGTATATTGCCTTAGCAAATTATGCAACTTGCTTTCGACTTTTTTTTTCCAGAAAATTTAATGAATTTTTCCTGTTCTAGCTGATGTTTATAGTGTTATGTAAAACAGTACTCCATCATCTATTTTTGTTTATTTTACCATAAACTTTTGATTTGATTTAATGTTATGTGCACTACAATTGGACCACATTTTTATGCTGGGCGGATGAAAATAAATGTGAACGAGAAATAAACATTAAATAGGTACAAGATGACTTGCCTAGCTGAGTCTTTAGTTATGACACCGGTACATCATGAAGATAGTAAAGAACAACACAATATAACAAACGCATATCATATCCAATGTTAAGTTGGAAAGAGAAAATGTTTAATTAAAAACAATCCTATATATACAGGGTGTAACAGGACCTTACCGACAAAATGAAAGGGATGATAGGCCATGCAGAGATCATTTTTTGTGAAGGAACATATAGTCTCAAACTCGTTGTTTATGAGTTACCCATAAGGGTTGGAATTGAAAACAAAGAATTGCACAGGTATCATTTTTCTGAAAATACATGTTTTTACAATAAGTGTTCAGTCCACCGCTATGGTCTCGGGGTAGCGTGCTGTCTTGTCACACAGCGGGCCCGGGTTCGATCCCCGGTCGGGACAGTTTTTCTGGGTGAGATTTCTATCGGGCATTTTCCTCACCTGTAAGACAAAAGTCAGGAAAACTTAAAGGCCCAAACGGTCCCCGAAATCATATGGCCATCGCATTCATCATCATTCATATTCATCTTAGGTTTAGCTTAGGATTAGGGACTCTCGTGGCGCACCACTATCATCATCTCATAGCGGCAACGTAACCCCGCCTTCCAGGCGCCCCAATCTCAGAAGTGGGTTACAAGTACGCCATGCCAGGAGAGAAACCAGGAATGTCGAAAGACAAACCTGAGACATTTGAAAAAAAAAACAATAAGTGTTCAAGTAGTCGACCCTGTGCCTCATTGAATGTTCGATATCGTCGTAATAACAATGTACGGCCAGTACGGCCGATCATGGCAGGATTCTTATTGACATCGTCAAAACACTTATTTTTTGAACACTTATTGTAAAAACATGTTTTATTCAATAAAATGATACGTGTACAATTGTTTGTATTCAATTCCGACCCTTATGGGTAAACACCTTCATCTGCGCATAACTCATAAACGACGTGTTTCCTACTATGTGTTCCTTCACAAAACATTATCCTCTCTGCATGGCCTATTATCCCTATCATTTTGTCGGTGAGGTCCTGTTACACCCTATATATCTAGCATCATCAGGAGTTCCATGACCTTAACGACAGTGGGAGTGTTTCGAGCTAAATCAGAAGTACCGTGGCAGAGCTACCTTTACTGGACAAACCTTGTGCGAGAAACAAAATAATTAATTAATCTCGAAGAACGTGTCAAACTGCATCAACGCCGGAAGAGAAAATTTGACTTTCCAACTAAAGATGGCAGAAGTGAGATCAATGGCCAGGAGGAAAACGTTAGCCGTAGACAAAATAACTTCTACGAGATATAACCTTAAATAAATCCTAGTCTTCCAAGTTGGAGTTTGGACGTTAGAACCCACTCCAAAAATATTCCAACATAAGAAGCTACACTATGTACAGTCGGGTAAAACTTAGTTTAGAACCCTAAAATATCCATTTAATATTATGTAATATATATTTAACGACGCTCCTTAACATCTAAGGTCATCAGAGCATAATTCAAATCTGGGCGAGAAAGCGTCAACATATTTTGCTCCGCGTTATATTTCTTCATACATGAGGTTCTTTTCTCGTGCCTCAAATATACAGTATTCACGGTACCGAAGTATTTGTCAACTATCCGATTGAACCGATACTCGGTATTTTTACGCCCTGTAAATCCACAGATCTCAGAGTTTGAACTCATGAACCTGGGAGTCAGATGAACGCATGGTAGCCATTAGTCCACCAAGATTTTCTACGACGTTCAAGAAGAGGAAGGACACAAAGGACAAAGAGAATATATTCGATATATTTGTTCTGTTTGCATGTAAATGCCATACTAACTAACTCACTGGCATTATTGAACCCGTAGGTTAATGGCCTCACGGACATAAGCTCTCCATACATCCCTCTCCTGAGATAATGTTTTCAAATCATTCCCTGCATAAGAGTACTTCTCTCAAATTATGGTTAATGTTATTTTCCCACATCATTCTTGGTCTACCAACTGCTCGTTTTCCCTATGGTTTTCCTATAAATAAATTCTCCCACCTAATTCTTGGTCAGCTAACTGGGCGTTTTCCCTCTGGTTTTCCTATAAAGAAGCATCCACGCATGTCTTTCATTCTCCATTCTTAACACATGTCCTGCCCCTCGCAGTCTAGGAGACTTATCTGTTCTTATTTTACCTGACTTACTTCAATGTTATGCACTCTTCTCCATTCACCTCCTGTTCATCAAACTTTCCTGAGAACTTCCACTCTATTTCAAATTAACAAAATTTTAATTTAGTGTCACATTTTTATGAAGATAAAGCTGTGGTTTGAGAATTTTTAAACAAAGGATTCCACGAGAAAACGAATTGTAACGTCTTGTTTTATTCGTTATGGGGCTTTCCGCTACGTGTAGTTCATAAATATTTATATTCCGTTAGCGTAGTTAAACCTCACACTTTTTAGGTACTTTTACGTACTACGCGCCACTCGGGCCGTACAGTTGCACCACTTTAACTGAGGATCACACACGTACTTTTTTAACCACACAAGGACATGGTGAGCCCCAGCTGAATGTTAGGGCCATCTCCAAGACAACACAACATTAAGACGAAACATACCATTCACACGCCCATTCACACTAAACATGACGAATATGATATGTTGGCGGAAACATTTTGCCCCATATAATTTACAAAGAAGAAAACTTTCATGAAAAATGACAAATTGCGCCTTGTTGAATAACAAATAATTATGCAAGAACTTACGAGTACGTTACGAAGCAACGCCACTAAATGTGAGATTGAAAAATATTTTAAATTAATAAAATATTAATATTTGACAAATTGAATTCAAAACTGTTTTATCTATAAGTTTATACGGCCTAGAACTTTAGAGAGATCAATGACACACGTCTTTTTTTCTATCAGGTAAATATAAATACATTTTGAGATTCCATATTTATCATTGTTTAAATGGTTCATTCAATAACATAACAAATTTAGCTCTAAAGTTACAAATATTCTGATTTACCTTATTTCAGATAACATTTTGTTTTTATGCTTTAAAACTAAGTCATTCCTTTCTTTAAACTAAATTAAACTCATGGAGCGGTAAGTGCGCAAGGCACTTGGTATAACAGAGAGGTAGACGTTATAGCTATGTGTGATAAGTGGTCAACCGTCGGATTCCCAAAATGTTATACGCGGTATATATATATATATATTCCTCACAATTCTAGGTGGACACCTTTCCACTATATCCGGCATTCAGGGAGTAAATTTCTAGTTAATTTTATATATTTTATTTTTAAGGGTTTCATATAATTTGTATCCCTCCGCGCTCAACTTCTCGCGTGACTAATTTATTTTGTTGTATAGAAACGTCTGGAAGCTTCTGTCTGCATGCACATGCACTCAGACTCCGTGAAGGTAACACGTGCCGGCCATCTCCGCTAAAATGCGAAAAATTAACAATTATTAAATTTGGCAGTGAGTTTATTATGTATAAAAGTGTATTTAAGTGATACGTGTGTTCGTGCATATAATTTTAATCGACTAGAGTGTTTTGTTATAATTCCCAGTCACAAATCACACAGTCCACAAGCTCATGGCTTTTGAAAGGAGTTTGTGAACTCAAACTCTGCCACACGAAACAACGAATCTAATCCAATTTTAAACTATGAACAGTACAAAATGTCGGACATGTAGCAAAAATAATATCACTTTCAATGGAAAAATGTGTAAATTAATTAAATAGAAAAAATTAACAACTAAGAATTGTATATTTTTCGTCCGAGCCTGCGGGTATCCTTCCTCAAATTGATTGGGTTAATAGATGAAACAAAAGCTAATGCAGCAAATTCTAAAGATAAAATACTCATTAAGTTTGTTTAACGCTAGGGGCGCTGATCTCCGAGTAGGTTATATTATATTCCTCCTCCATAACCTGGATTTTCTCTATTCGCCAGAGGTTCCTGACAAAAATGACAAATATTTTTGTTTTATCTCGCGTAAATCAAAACATTCATGATAAATTACTTGTAAAATTCATAATAAATGAATAATTTTCTTGCTACCTGTATCAATACAGACCTGCTTAAATCTGCACTACATATAGAACTCTTTATTACGTTTTTTGAAAGGTAATAATTGGAAAGACACTCAATAACCTAAGCTATGACGTCGCGATTCAACAATAGCATCGCGGTCACATGGTTACGGCATGAATAATATTTCAAAATTTGTTTTGCTAAAATATAATTAAAATTATGTGTTCTTTTACTTCAGGAAAATCGGGATTACCAAAACACAAAGTATTATTTTTACAACGTAAATGAATAAGGGAAACCGATAAATGGGGCTGTGAATTAAGAGGATCGTGTGAAAATATCTCTAAAATACGAGGCAATTTAGTTGCTTTTAGAAGATAAAACATAGTATATTACGATGTGAGGTTGGGAAGTTGATTTTACAGAAGCGAGGAAATGTTTAAAATCCAGCGATAGCGAGGTTTTTAATTTCTGAGATTCTGCAAAACACTTCCGTTTGTGCATTGCACATTATTTTTTGCGCGATGGTGTTTCTAAAATAATAAATAATAGCAAAATAATAACATCTTTGTTGGAAATATAAGGGTTCATTATAAACAACTGACTAATGATAACCGTGTGGCAATATTATTAATTGAGATTACAGCAGGCCGTGACACCAGTCAGTCATAATATGTGGGCAAGTACGTATTTTTGCAAATAGAGTTAAGTTCATTTAAAATGCAGTGATTTTTTTCGTAGAGCATGTCATTAAATCTTTAGAGAATGAGGAAGGCTTACAACTCAATGGTATTAATAAGCTGTTAGTTTATGCTGATGATGTAGTATTATTGGCCGATAGCAAGGAGATACTAAAGGACAACATGCACACACTAATGAGTAACACTAAGAAATTAGGACTGGAAGAAAATATCAATAAAACTAAATATATGGTCACACGTAGAAATACATTATATAATGGAAATGGACAGCTAATGACAAATGAGGGAAATTTTGAGGAAGTGGCTGAAATCAAATACCTAGGAACAATAATCACAAATAGGAATGAGATGCACAAATAAATTAAACAATGGCTCAATTCTGGAAATGCGTGCTATTATGCATTGCAGAGACTCTTGATGTCCCAACTCCTTTCAAGAAACCTTAAACTGAAAATATATAAAACTATTATTCTACCAGTTATATTATATGGATGCGGAACATGGACTCTTACTTTAAGGGAGGAAAGGAGATTACAGGTATTTGAGAATAAAGTACTTAGGAAAATTTTTGGACCAAAGAGAGATGAACAGACAGGTGAATGGAGAAGACTACATAACAATGAACTACATGGTCTTTATAGGAAGCCAGATATAATAAGAACAGTTAAGTCACGTAGACTGCGATAGGCAGGACATGTTGCACGTATGGGGAATGAAAGACTTGCATGGAAGCTTCTTGTAGGAAAGCCAGAGGGAAAACGCCCAGTTGGTTGACCAAGAATGAGGTGGGAGAATAATATTAACTATGATTTGAGGGAAGTAGATTATACAGGGAATGATTAGAAAGGATTAGCTCAGGATAGGGATGTATGGAGAGCTTATGTCCGCGCGGCCATGAACCTACGGGTTCGATAGTGCCGGTGAGTAAGTAAGAAAGTAAGTAATGTATATTAACACTAATATTTTTATATTTTTCTATATACATTGTAAATAGAATACATAAAGTGAGTGGTTTTACTTCCCACACGCGTTTTGTAATATGTACTATTATAGTATAGTTATTTAGGTTGGCAACACCGAAAAGAAGGACCTTGGAATTTTAATCATGGTCGCCAATGCCGCAAGTACGAAAAAACACACTATCGGGCTTTTTTCTTCAATTCCACTACAATGTAATTTTTGACATCCTGGTATTCCATCCTGGAACCGCGTTAGTGTAACACGGATCTGAGGTTGGGGCGTCTGGAAACTAGATTATTATACTTATTTGATATATAATAAGTAATGATGCACAGTAGAGGTGTTGATGCATTGGAATATATGACGTGGGGATGTGTTACACTTTGGAATGTCTTCTTGCCGTATGTTACTTTAAGGTGTCCTGTTTTGTGTCTTGCTGTAGGTGTTGCACTCTCAATGACCAATGTTTTCTAACGCCCCATTCTTGGCCTATCTACTGGCTGCCTTCTTTTTTCCTACAATAAGTTCCTGTGCTTCTCTTTCATTTTTAAAACCTGCCACATGCCCTGCCTGTCAGAGTCTACAATACTTAACTATTGTTATTACATCTGGTTTACTATCAATACCATGGAATTCACTGTTACGTAGACCCTACATATTCACCTTTATGTACATCTCTCTTTGTTGCAAACATCTTCCTAAACACTTTATTCTCAAATAAACACAATAAATTGTTTCTTCTATCTTAAAATGAGAGACCTGTTACGCACCCATTTAATATAACTTGAAGAATCGCCTGGTTATACCTTATTAATAAAATATGTTTTGAGAAAATTCGGGATGAAAAAAGTCTCCATCATGCATGGTGTGTAGTATGTACTTCCATAGTATAAATTATTTCTGTTTGTTATTATCGTTCCAAGGTGTTTTAATTCATCAAAATGTTGTGAGGAAAATAAATCGGTCATGTAGGGCTGACAACCAGCTCACATCTCGTGCCGGTGGATGCTCAATTACCTCTCATATTCTTTAGTTTTTTCTTTTTCCTATCTTGAATTTCTTAATATCATCTGTATCTTCTCCTTTTCGTGTCGTAGTTCTGAAAGTACTATTACGATCTACATTTTTTTCCTACCATCTCTAAGTAGAAAACCCAAAGATCTTTTACCACTAGATCAGTACATTTGTCTTAGGAATCCTGTTACTGGGCACGCGGTCCACATTTTCATGCCAGTTGATTTGATACTGATGAATGTAATCCACACTCAATATTTTTTTCTAGATATATGAGTTCATATTCAAACGCAGACCCTGATGGACAGAGTGTCTCATTCTCTTTAGAGAAAAAAAAAACTCATGTTCAAGATTCGGAACCTAATCGCGGGCTATCTGGAACAATGACTACAAGACCACGTGACCTATCAATGTTCATGTAATGATTTTTCAAATATTTTAATAAAATTATATATTTTGTTAATTGCACAAATTAACTCGATTGCTATTTTTAACTTAATTTTTAACAGGCAGCCATCCGTTATTCAGTTTTAGAAATAACTGCAACAATTCGGTAACCATCATGATCCTGCATTGTGAGAGTGTACATCACGGCATCCTAGATCCTTACGTACATTATTGCGACTCAGCTGTTTGTGACGTCATAAAGAAGTATTGATTTTTTCAATACACGATCCAAGCACCGAGTGGTGCACAACCTGTGGCGATTTTCAACGTGCTAAAAGCCTCCTAGAGGCCTTTGGCCTCCCATCCAGTGACAATAAAGAATCAAAAAGTGAATTTAAAGTGTTTCTTTCTGACCGAGTTATGGAAAATCGACCAGTGTAGTGTGGTGTGTCGCTTTTCAACCGGGTCTCGCCAGGCGGCCACGCCCAATCGAGCCATTCACAAAAAAGTGTTGTGCTGGAATATAGTGTTAATTCCTCTGGGTTTTTATTACTGTGTAGTAACTCTATATACTGTGAGTGCTACATTAAGCTTGTGTTGCCTGGTTTTTTGTGTTTCAGTCATACCTTTTTTTTAGTTAATTCAACGTGTCCAGTAAAATGGCAGCCTGCCTTGAAATCGTAAGTAGTGAACAAGCCATGGACCTCGAATATGAGGAGCCAACCCTATACGAACTCTGGGAAGGTGAAATTTCAAAATTCAAACAATATGTAGCGGAGCAAAAACATGCTCCTGAATCAAAGTACGTACAAGTTTGTAAAAAAATAGTAGGTACAAACATCGTAGTATTGAACTATCTTGGCACCTACATAGATTTCGAGACATCTGATATAGCACGTGACTTGATCACACACTGCATTAAAGAATTCCAAAAAATCAAATCAAAGAAAATTAATAATCAAGACTATTATATTAAACTTTTAGAAGTTTCCAAAAGTTTTGCATTGGAAGTCACTACTTCTTGCCTATTTTTTGACGCAGAATAGGTCCCGCCTGTAAGGCCTATAAATAATGATAAAGGCGCCCCAGTGTCGAAAAAGAGAAAAATGACTGAGGAAGATTCTGAAATGACCAATAAAACCTCAAATGCAGTGGTGACCAAGTCACAAAACAATGAGATACAGTCAGTGCCGATACAAAATAGATTCTCGGTACTAGCTGAAGAATCCGACGCTGACAAATCTTAACTGGCTTCTCAACCTGGACCATCACAGGGGGGAAATCCAAACACGGGAACTAAGCATAGTAGCCAATCCATCAAAGAACCTAAAGTCGTACCTCAACAAAAAAGAGATTCTAAACCGCCACCAATCACAGTCATAGGGCAAAAAAATATTTTCAAAATGAATTCCGAAATTGAAAAATTAATAAAAACAGACCTAAAAGTAGTCAAGACAACTGAAGGGCTACGCTACTATGCTTCCTCAGTGGAAGATTTCAATACACTCAAAGAATTCTTTCGAAAAGCTGGTAGGCAATACTACACATTTCAACTAAAAAAAGATATGCCACTGAGGGCTGTGCTCAAGAGGCTTCCCAAAGACATAACTGCTGAAGAAGTTCAACATGAACTAAACAAACTTGAATATCCAATCAAAAATATAAGACAACTCATGAAAAAAGAAGACGACTTACAAACTCCCCTCCCAATCTATATTATGGAACTTGAAAATAATGCTAAAGGAAAATAAATCTTCAATCTAAAACGCCTCTTGTACACAGTAGTGTCCGTGGAATCCTACAAACCTAGGGCTGGCATGAAGCAGTGCTTCAGATGCCAGAAATTCAACCACACCTTCGCAGGGTGTAACTCCACGGTGTGTAATATGCGCCGAAATTTATAATCATTCTGAATGCCCAGTAAAGCTGCGGCACTTACTGATAAAAATTTACTTATTTGCGCCAACTGTGGAGAGAAGGGACACCCTGCTTCCTACCGTGGCTGCACCGCATATCAAAAAGCCAAAGAGCTTTATGAAAAAAGACAACCTGCACCTAAACCAACTCCTACCCAACCTCGTACTTTTACATCAAAGCCTACAAATCCATCCACTTCCTACAGCAAAGTGGTTAACTCTGGCACTGCTGCCAAACAAACCGCAAACACTGCATCAAGTCAGGCCAGGTCATTCCCAATGTCTGGTCAGACACAAAAGCTCTTCGAGGATATACAGCCAATAATGGCTACTATATCCTCACTTATGGAGAGATTTGTGTTCATGACAAACCTAGTCAATTCATGTGTCGGAGATGGCTAAGTACACAAATCAAAGCTATCTTAATGTCATGACATTCAATGCAAATGGTGTATTTAAACAGATTCACGGGTTAACTACATTTATGCAAACAAGAGATATTGACATCCTTCCACTAAATGTAACTCATCTTCAACCTAACATGCTTTTCCAAATTCCGAAATATTATAATATAGAAATGACCGACTTGACGGTCTCCTTGGAGGCACCGCAATCTGCATCAAAAAGTCCATTAGCCATAGAGTGGCTCCAATCCCGCAACTTCAATTTATTGAAGCCACGGGCATCTTCCTTCCGGTCTCAGCTCGCGAAATTATTTTTACAGTAGCTATCTACAAATCTCCTCTGAAGCTTCTGACAAGGCACGACCTAGATATTCTCACTTCTGTCTCCCCAAGCTACTTACTTGCGGGAGACTTTAACTCTAAACATCTATATTGGAATTGTCGTGCCCAAAATGCCTCTCGTGCAATTCTTCAAAATTACTGTCAGCTTCACAACATACGAGGGCGGATCGGAAAGTAACGCACAATAATTTTTTTCTGCCTCCTTGGTATTGCAGCTAGAATGTTGAAATTTTACAGAGATATAGTTTGAAGTCTTCACTACAGACGGTATTTTTTTCTCAGGTGCACCTCTTGCGAGAGAAGCTTGAACTATGCAACAAAGATGGTGCGCATGCTACAGTCGTCCACCTGTGAGGAACAGAGAAGTGTTGTTCGATTTTTGTGGGTCAAAGAGCATAAACCCAGTGAAATTCACAGGGACATGCGTGGCGTGTATGGGGATGATTGTATGGACCGTAGCAATGTATCCAGGTGGTGCACATTCTTCCAAGAGGGAAGCGTGAACCTTAGTGATTCGCCACGCTCCGGCCGGCCGACAACAGCAGCAATCCCGCAGAATGTCAGAGGCATTGAGGCGGCAATTCTGAACGACCGGCGTGTGCAACTGCGAGCCTTATCGCAGAAGTTCAACATTTCCTATGGTGCGGTGTACGATATTGTTCATGAAAATTTGAAATTCCGTAAAGTTAGTGCTCGCTGGGTGCCTAAGAACCTGACAGACGACCACAAGGGCCAGCGAATGATGGCAAGCTTGGACCACTTAACGCGGTACACCGCACAAGGACATGACTTTCTGGAAGGAATCGTCACAGGTCATGAGCCGTTGGCGTACCACTACACGCCCGAAACAAAGCAGGCATCAATGGAGTGGAAACATGCTGGTTCCCCAGTAAAGAAAAAATCAAAGTGACTCAATCTGCCAGGAAAGTGCTTGTGACAGTGTTCTGGGATATGCATGGTGTTTTATTGGTGGACTTTGCTGAACACGGGATCACTGTGAATGCTGCGGCCTACATTAAAACTTTGGTAAAGTTGCGTCGTGCCATTCGTGACAAACGTCACAACATTAACGTTAAACTTCTTCATGACAATGCTCGCCCCCACCATACAGTCCGGATCTTGCACCATCGGACTTTCATCTGTTTGGTCCCATGAAGAAATTCCTGGCCGGCAAACGCTTTGAGACAGATGTGGAAGTGAAATCAGCAGTGCGCAGATGGCTACACTCCAACCAAACGGACTTCTACGAACAGGGCATATTGAAACTGGTAAGGCGATGGGAAAAATGTGTTGAGAAAGTTGGTGAATATGTTGAAAAGTAGATAAAAGATGTAAGTTCATTTGTGATTTTTTTCCTTTTTTTATTATTAAACTTTAAAAAAAAATTATTGTGCGTTACTTTCCGATCCGCCCTCGTACAAATCTCAGCTCCAAGGGAACATACACTCTTCATGAACACAGCTTATGGTAATAGGTCCGATATCCTGGACATAGCTTTGTCGAAGAATGTCCCTATCTAACCATACATTACAAGAGCTAAAGACGCACTCGACTCTGATCACACCCCTATACCATTTAAAATCTCTCCAACATTTTTATTGACCTCCCCCTTAATGTAAAACAACATCACACAGACAGGCAGAGTTACACTGACATGCTTAACCAATTGGTTAAGCCGACACTCTCTGTCGAGTCTACAGAACAATTAGAACACACAGTCCTTAATTTCCAGCCACTATAAAAACGGCCATTACACTTGCTACAACGCGGACAAGTTACACTTCACGAACAAAATACGACGATCCCACGCTTCAAAATTATTTAAATCTTAAAAGGCAGTACTTTAAATGGTACCCCGATTTCGGAGCTTACCATCACAAACATCAATACAATCATTATGCTCGTTTGGTCAAAAACCGACTAAAAGAACTGAGAAATGCTGACTGGCATTCTTCCCTTCAGCATTTCTCAGATAATAAAACCCCACCTTGGGAAATAATAAAACGTATAAACAGGAGTCGAGCTCAGCCTCCTCCTTCGGCAATACAGTCAGGTGGGACTTGGGCTTATCTGCCTAGAGATAAAGCACAAGTCCTAGCTGACAGCTTCGCGAACCGGTTTCGACCAAATGAGCTTACAACACCAACTCATGAAGCTGAAGTACATCATATGGTAAGTACTTTCCTTGAGACTCCTATCCCTATGATCCGTCCCGATGTACAGTTTTCAGAATTGAAAACTATAGTACAGCACCTCCCGTCTCGTCTTGCCCCTGGACATGACCAGATTACAAATCTGGCTGTCAAAAACCTACCCACTAAAGCCCTACTCCTTCTCCTACAGATAATGAAACTTTGCTTTCAATTCCAATACTTCCCTGAAGTATGGAAGAAGGCGAAGGTCATCGCTATTCCCAAACCAGGAAAAGACCCCACACATCCGGACAACTTGAGACCAATCGGTCTGCTACCTGTGCTAGGCAAAATTATGGAGAGAATTATTTTGGCAAGAATCAAAATTGAAGTTTCGGAAAGAATCCTTCTTCCTACTTACCAATTTGTATTTCGAAAATTTCATAGCACTCCGCTGCAACTTGCAAGACTGGTTGACCATATTGTCACGGGCTTCAACTCAAAGAGAAGTACAATTGTACAATTGGCGCGTTTCTTGACATTGAGAAAGCTTTCGATACGACTTGGATAAATTGACTTATATACAAACTTATAAAATTCAACATTTCGGCCAGTTTAATTAAATTAATAGCAAAATACCTAACTAATTGGCAATTCTATGTGTCGGTTAGTGGTATAAATCTTACTGCAAGACCCTCTTGTTGGGAGTTCCTCAGGGTGCAGTTCTCTCCCCTATCCTTTATACCCTTTATGTATCCGACTTCCCTACCTTTCCTAGCGTACATATCGCATCCTTCGCTGATGATATGTGCCTGTTTTATCAGACACGTTTCAGATCCGTACCGTTCCACATTCGTGTGGTCCAAACTGCCCTAAACACAGTCCAGTCCAAGCCTGGCTACAACTGTGGAACTTAAAATTAAACGAAAATAAAACACACGCTGTTTTATTTAAGAATATCCGCTGTTGTACTCCTACCCAACTCACTTTGGGAGCTCATAGAATCCGTCTCGAGACTTCGGTCAAGTATCTTGGAATCCAATTGGATTCCAAGCTTACGTTCAAAATTCATATTGACTATCTAAAACATAAAGCTAATGCTGCTATTGCACTTTTATATCAATCTGTCAAGTCGTCTACGCAATGTACTAGGATCAAGCTTACTCTATATCAAGCTGTGATCCGCAGCATGTTGCTGTATGGATGTGAAGCCTGGAGTATCCTCGCGGCTTGTCATAAAAGAAAAGTCCAAATCATACAAAAATGTTTAAAAATCATCTATTCGGCACCGCCGCATATGAGCGCGGATGCCCTATATTGGTGACACAATTAAGGATAAAATAGATAATATGTTTCGTCTTATCAATAATCACGATAACCCAATTGTGCGCAATATAGGGTGTATGCAACAGCAACGTGCTGTACACCGAAACATGTTTACCAGGGCCCTGATGATGGTCCACCACTGTGAGGTGTAGCCTGCATTTCAGCCTAGAGTAGGGTGGCTCACTCTGCGTCGCTGGCTTTCGGACTCTCTGCTTGTCCAGCGGCGCGGTTTATGACGCCCTGCTCTGGTGAGAAACCATCCTCGTCTCACCCATAGCTTGTAGAGTACTTACAATGGAACAGAAACGCCGCCTAACACGCGATAGGCTAAGTAATAAAAAACCCATAAAGAACAACACTATGGAATTTGGCCGCCAAGGGACCTAAAAAAGGATCGCAGAGGAAAGCGGCACACTGGGCAATGCTGGTCGTTGCCAAAACTCAGTCAGTCTTTATAGGAAGCCAGATATAATCAGAACAGTTAAGTCTCGTAGACTGGTATGGGCAGGACATGTGGAATGAAAGACGGGCATGGAAGCTTCTTATAGGAAAACCGGAAGCAAAGCCCCCAGTTGGTAGACCAAGAACTATATTTTGATGGAAGTAGATTATACAGGGGATGATTGGAAAACATTAGCTCAGGACAGGGATGTATGGAGAGCTTATGTCCGCGTAGCCATGAACCTACGGGTTCGATAGTGCCAGTGAGTTTTTTAGTTTTAACATTTTATACAAGCCCTTAATGTCGATAAACAATTAATTAATCATTTTTACAAATGCCCCAGGTTCTCTTTCGACATTCCTGGTGTTCTCTCCTGGCATGGCGTACTTGTAACCCACTTCTGAGGTTGGGCAACTGGAAGGCGGGGTTACGTTGCCCCGATGATATGATGGGTGATGATGATGATGATAGTGGTGCGCCAGGAGAGTCCCTAATTCTAAGCCTAATATAAGATGAATATGAATGATGATGATTGCGAAGGCCATATGATTTCGGGACCGTTTGAGCCTTAGCGTTTTCCTGACATTTGTCTTACAGGTGAGGAAAACCCCAGATATAAACCTCACCCAGAAAAACTGTCCCGACCGGGATCGAAACCGGGCCCGCTGCGTGACAAGACAGCACACTACCTCGAGACCACATCGGTTGACTCATTAATTAATATAGATGTATTCAAATAATGAAATATAATAGAATCCTTACGGGACGTGAGAGACGCACGACCCGGTTTCTGCAAGTTCTGTACGTAGGGGAAAATAACGTGTGACATGATATACTGCCTTCTCATAATAATTAACGCAGTATTGATTGATTTTTTAAAATTATGAATATTCCACAATACAGTGTTTCTGCTTCAACCTAAAGTGATTTGTCGCCAGAGGTTGCGTGTGGGGTTCTTAGGCCCCATGTGCTGGATAGGGGAATGCTTCCCAGATATGGGTGGTATCGGGGAAATGAAATACTCGAGGCGAGCCAAAACTAAGAGCTACTGCCTTGTAGTTCAGCGTTGATTCACTAAAGGCTAGAGGAAGACAACTTTGATTTCAAATTACCTGGTCCTCCAGGTTGGGGGTTGGGCCAGCTCCTCATTCTACTGAAATATGTAGAATGCTAAATAAACGTAAAACAAACTAAAAAATAGAAGTTTTACTGTTCATTTTTTCACAAACATGTCTAGATATTATAAGCATTAACCATACAGTGGTATTTCTGTTTACCGATGCCAACAGGCTGTACTCACGACATTCTAGCTATTCTCTCTGCTGGTGTGGGAGACCTGTAGCTCACTTATATTAATTAGCTTCGAAATATGACTTTTAACTGTCTCATACGATCGATTAATTCTGTACCAAAGAAAGAAATCTACAGTATGTTGTAGGCTATGCACCACTTGAAAGGGCGTTCTTTAGTTAAACAGGTCGGTCCTGATTATCAGGGCCATCTCAGATTTCGAGTTTCGCAGGTGCAGTTTTGGCTTACGTGAATAGATTTTTAGGGACATAAAATTGCTGAATACATATTTCTTGGAAAGAGAAATGAGCCATGGATCCCGTATTATAATTTTTAAACCCCGTAAAAGATCCTAAAACCCCAAGAAATAAAAAAAAAATAAATAAAAGAACAGACAGACCACGGTGTGAAATTCGTCAGTACATTGACGCCTGGATTTGAATTTGACGCGAATTATCTGTGTTGTATCCTATTTTCTTTGAGTTCACTTTTTTAATAAAGAGATCTAAGCTTTCTCTTATTCCCTTGGCTTCAATAAAATTAATTTTGGATATTTAAACCTTAAGCAAAGGGTTTTCAAAAAAGCATATGATTCAATTAAGAGAGAGAGGTTATATAGTATCCTGCTGGAGTTCGGAATTCCTAAAAAGTTAGTTAGACTTATACGAATGTGTCTAAATGGCACAAAGAGTAGGGTGTGTGTAGGCAAACACTTTTCGGACACTTTTGAAATCCAGAATGGGTTGAAGCAAGGAGATGCACTATCTCCTCTACTATTTAATTTTGTACTAGAGCATGCCATTAAATCTTTAGAGAATAAGGAATGCTTACAACTGAATGGTATTAATAAGCTGTTAGTTTATGCTGATGATGTAGTACTATTGGTCGATAGCGAGGAGATACTAAAGGGCAACACGCACACACTATTGAGTATCACTAAGAAATTAGGGCTAGAAGATAATATCAATAAAACTAAATATATGGTCACACGTAGAAATTCATTATATAATGGAAATGGATAGCTAAAGACAAATGAGGGAAATTTTGAGGAAGTGGCTGAATTCAAATACCTAGGAACAATAATTACAAATAGGAATGAGATGCACAAAGAAATTAAACATAGGCTCAACTCCTTTCAAAAAACGTTAAACTGAAAACGTATAAAACTAGTAGTAGTAGTAGGACTCCATTAGACAAAAAGTAAGATATTTACAATATTATTTACAAATATGGGTCGCACGGACAGTAAGCCGTACGTTCTGTTGACAGTCCGATACAATAAAGTAATAATTGGTTCCAGTGTGAAGAAAAATAAACAACAAAAAGAAGCAATAACATTACAATTACATAAATAAAACGCAATAATATTACAATTAAATAATAACACAATGGCATTATACATTAATTAATTTATATATAATTGTTAAGAATTAATGTTATTGCATTTTGATTACATATATTTATTCATGAATGAGTGTTTTTCTTATTTTCCGCGTTTCGTCCAGAAATTTACCCAAGTTTATCCAATTTTCTGGATTAACCAATAACATGTAACATGCCAATCTTTCCCGATTTGAATTTAGAAATCTTTTCGGTAATAACTCATGTCTCCATTATTCTAAATCATTACATTGTCCTAATATCTGTATCTCATCTTCAAAGTTCCCGCACATTGGACATATTCGCATATCGTGATCGTCGCTAATTTTTAGAAATTTCCATGCCCCTAGCCTAAATCAAGCAAGCCCTGATCTCTCTTTAAATCCTAGGTTGACTATATACGATTCTTTTCCCCAGACGTGTTTTACGTCTCTTTGTAAACACAGTGAGCGTTTTCCTGTACATTCGGCGAAAGTATCTTGTTGGTTTATATCTAAGTACCTCCTCCTTATTTTTCTCCACACGTTCTTGCGATTTTCAGTCCTTTTTTCCCATATCCAGCCCATCCCAATCTTTTGGAGGTCTCTCCTAACCTCGTCTGCCCAAAATTTAACATCTATGTTTTTAATTTGGTGGTCGTAACAAATTGCTCTAAGCATTGTTTGTTCACCTTACATTACTCGCAACCAGTATTTGAGTACACGAATTTTACAGTATATGTCGTCCTGCATTGACCCAAATTCATATAGAATTCCACAGTTAGAAACGGCCTTACTAAGTCCTGTAATATACTTTAGAAAATGCGTATATACCTTATTTAGTATTTCCGTTCTTTAGAAACCCCAAATCTCACTACCATAGTGCATTACTGGCCTGACCATCGCTCCATACATTTTTTTCTAATGTGCTGACTGGAATATCAGGCACTCGACCCAGAATACCGAGTACACTGTTAAGCTGTCCCCTCCCTTTAAGTAATGCTATATCAATATGTTTTTTCCACTTCCCGTTCATTTTCAACGTCGTACCAAGATATTCAAAATGTTTCACGTTTTGAAGTACTTGATCTTTGTATTTCCATTCCTCTGCTCTACCATAAACCGTCCTATTTTTAAAGGTCATTGTTTTTGTCTTACTAACATTTACAGTCAATCCCCAATTCCTACAGTATATTTCAAGTAGATCAAGACCTCTTTGCAATCCCTTGACTGTCTTGGAACAGATAATTAAATCATCTGCATACAGCAGGACTGGGATTTTATCATTTCCTATCTCCGGAGCCTCAATTTCTCCTTCTAGCATTACGTCTACAATAACATCAACGAATAGATTAAATATCATTGGTGATAAAATGCAACCTTGTCTCACTCCCCGATTAGCTTCACTGCTCTCTGTAATGTGTCCTTGGTCTACTTTCATACAAAATTTAACATATTTATAAATTGACATTAAGGCTAGTATCATTTTATGAGACAATCCTTTCCGATTTAATTTTTCCCAAAGTGCGCTTCGGTCCACAGTATCAAATGCCATCTTAAAATCAATGAATGCCCAAAATAATTTACCCCCCCTTCATTTTCAGATTGTCATCAATTAATGTTCTCAGAACAAATACGTTGTCCACCGTGGAGTACCCTTCTCTAAAACCTGCCTGATATTTTGAGAGCATATAGTTCTCTTTAGCCCATTGTCTCATGCGTTCGTAAAGTACTTTACAATATATTCCTGGCAAGAATAAGGTAACTGGTTTTCTTTTTCGTTGCAAAGATAAATGAAAAACATAATATGATTTTCACGATCCACTCATCATAAAACTCATTTGATACACAGTTAAAAACTTATGAAGAAACTAAAAGTGACTACTATGGGTCATACGCACACCTTCCGTGTTAATTTTCCAAATTAAAGCATTTGAAGATTAATTGTAATGAAGAAAATACCAGTATAATATAACTAACTCACTGGCACTATCGAATCCGTAGGTTCATTGCCGCGCGGATATTAGCCCTCCATATATCTCTATCCTGAGCTAATGTTTTCAAATCACCCCCTGTGTAACCTACTTCCCTCAAATCATAGTTAATGTAATTCTTGCACCTCATTCTTGGTCTACCAACTGGGCGTTTTCCTTCTGGTTTTCCTACAAGAAGCTCCCATGCACTTCTTTCATTCCCCATTAATGTCACATGTCCTGCCCAACGCAGTCTACGAGACTTAACTGTTCTTATCATATCTGACGTCCTATAAAGACCATATAATTCACTGTTATGCAGTCTTCTCCATTCACCTGTCTGTTTATCACTCTTAGGTCCAAATATTTTCCTAAGAAATTTATTCCCAAATACTCATAATCCCCTTTCCTCCCTTAAAGTAAGAGTCCATGTTTCGCACCCACATAATATAACTGGAGAATAACTATTTTATATATTTTCAGTTTAACATTATTTTAAAGGAGTTGGGACGACAAGAGTCTCCGAAATGCATAATAGAAAGAATTTCCAGAATTGAGCCTATGATTAATTTATTTCTGCATATAATTCCTATTTGTAATTATTGTCCCTAGATACTTGAAATCGGTCACTTTTTCAAAATTTCCCTCATTTGTGATTAGTTGCCCATTTCCATTATATAACGCATTTACCAGTATAATATTGATAACAATATTCTTATATTACTTTGGATCAAGCAAAGTTTAGTATAAGGATATCATTGTGTAATTTAATTTAGTGTCCACAGCTGTGGTTTCGCTGCCTTGTAAGCAGCGGACAAGGATTCGATCTCCAGTCGGGTCACGTTTCCTGGGTGGTGGGAATTTTTCGTGTTTTTCCTCAACTTTAAGACAATATTGAGGAAACGTTAAGACCCAAACTGCCCCAAACATCATTTAGCCATCATAATCATCGTTATCACATTCACCATGTTTAGTGTGAATGTGTGTGTTTCGTCCTCCTGTTGTGTCGGCCCCGAGAGGCCCTCCATATCCTTGTGCGGTCGTGCTACTGGTGCCGTGTAGCATGTATAAGGCGAGAAGTTAAAGAACGAAGGAAAATCTATCAGCTACAATCAGGAACGAAATAAACTTATCCCCAAGTGGTGCCGGATTGTCGAATAGCACCTCCCCCTGCCGTATAAGGCGACTAACAGGAGCAGCAAACCGCTGTCCTTAACCAAATATCCTTCCTATAACCTTGGGGACTGAGTAGCTCATAATCTCCAGTTATCTTTCCTAAATAATCCATCAAGAACAAGGATTAAGCCCAATGGCCTGTTCCGATCTCATTATAGGTCGAATTGTTCCTTCCATATCTTTAATTGTCTTCCCAGCATTCTTCTTCATTTTGGTTTATAATTATACATTCTTCTTGGTATGCGCTGTTCATACATTCGTAATACGTGCTGAAGATAAGCATTTTGATAATAATTTATTCTTTCACAGTGATTAAATATATTAAGTACTGTTCTTATATCTTCGGTTTTCTTTTTATCGGTCCTTTGGTATCCTGTTATTGCTCTCAACATCTTCATTTCAGCAGCCTTTATTTGTTTACTATCTGCCTTTGTTAATGTCCAGGTTTCACATAGATAAGAGATGGAACTGCCAACACTTTGTAAAACTTCAAAATAGTTTATTCTCTAGTCTTATTCATTAAAGTGCGTTCTGTTGTGCCCCATTGATAATTAAATCGTTGTATTTTAGTGTGTTTATCTAAATTTCTGCCATTGCCTAAATGACATCCCAAATAATTAAAATTCTGAAATTGGTCTATTCTACATTGTTTATCATTATTTTTGTTCTTATTGCACATTTTCCTTTCAGAGATAACATTTTTGTTTTAGATGTAGATATTCTTAAATTTTATTTTAGAGATATATATTTAAAGTATAGAGGAATTGTTGTAAAGCATTTTCTGATGCTGTCATTATTATCTGCAAAAAGCAGAGTTGTCAATACACTATTTATATTAATTTGTTCTTGCCATTCCTTTATGACATGGTCCATCTTATACAAATACCTACTGTTGGTCAGTGATCTAGGAGGTGCATCAATGCTGAGTAGATGTGCTAATACATACTTAGATATAAGACAACAGCCACCTGAACAGCAAACCAAGACCCTTGAGAATTCGTTCGGGCGAAGCCTGACGTCATCAAATGAAGCCATCTCAGCTAGGTATGTAAGTCTAACAGAAGACTCCCTGGCCCTCCAGGTAGGGGGTTAGGCATGCGGATGACGACCTATCCTGTAAAACTGTCTTGTTAGGAACCCAAATATGAAGCCTCGGAAGGATTGGATTACTTTCTATGGAGAAGGATGTCTGGAGGAGGCGACGGTCCTTATTGGGCTGTGGTGCCATTTAACAAGAAGATCGTAATGTTATAATTCAACAGTAATTAGTGAATTATTGTATGATAGACTATAATATCCATCCATAGTAATTCTGCAAGAGGGCAGGCCCTTCACTGCAATTTCATGCTACGCTTAACAGCTTTACTAGGAAATTATAGGTGTGGTAGCTTCCCGTTGTTTTCCACACCGGTGAAGGATGATGATGTCCGGATGATTTTCGGGGACCATTAGCCCCTACGATTTCTGACATTTGTCTTACAGGTGAGGAAAAAAACCCGAAAAAAACTTTACCCAGGAGCCTGTCCCGACCGGGATCGAACCCGGGCCCGATGCGTGACAAGGCAGCACGCTACCTCGATACCACAGCGGTGTACAGCCTATAATATAATGCACATTAATTTATTAGATGTATAGTTCACTTTATTCAGAATTACTAACTGAACGAAATATCAAATCGTTATATCGCAGGTATTTGTACTGTAAAGTGGGTAACGACCTTATTAACACATTATTATTCCTAATTCACTTCAAGTCCAAACAGTATTTTTTTATTACAAATCATGTTTATAACTGTTTTTGGCCAGAATTTTGAAAGAGCCAAAAATGGGAATCGTGACTGGTCAATTGCTTTTATCTTCCACCCACTGTTCTTAATATAATTATTTATGATATATTATTTTAATGTTGTATTCATTTATATCAGATAATTAATCGACGTATCCATTCAGTCTATTTGACATAGTGTTGTTCGTTGCTATGAGACAGAAGGTCTTTATATTATGTCAAATAGGTGCAAAGAAAATATATGCATTTGCTCACAAGTGATCCAAAGAACGTATTTTGAATAAATGGTACCAACATTTGTATCGAGGTAAGTTAACAAGTTACCTTCCTTAGGTGGTAAATTCTAATTACTCACGAATACATAACATTCACAGAACTCAAACAACTGACGACGCATAATCTCCATTTATCATAAAATCTAGGAATGAACTCGTGCGCCGTTAACTGGAATCAGTAGCGTTATTCTTCAGCAGCGAGTCTAATTTTCTCCAAATAAAAAATCCATAATTTTCAAAATTTTATTCAGCTGTTTGATGACAAGGAAATTAGAATAAATAATACATGGGGCTTTATATATATTGTCTAATGCCACCAGGTTGTCTTTAATGACATTGGTGGAATTGTGATACATTTCTTAGGTTGGGGCACCTGGAAGGCGGAGTTACGTTACCCCTATGATATGATGGGTGATAAATGATAATGAAGCGCCAGGAGCGTTCTTAACCTAAACTTAACAGACTACAGAAGCTATACAAAAGCTGCCAAAAAATATTCCATTCACTCGACACACGAAATGTAGAGAAAGACACAGTAGGATTCCATATTGCAAAACCTCTGTTTATTAATGAAATACTAGAAATGTGATGGGGAACGCAGTCTGTTAAGGCAAATGTTAAAAGCTGAAAGGTCGGGAGTTCGAGTCCTGATGACGTCAGAATTTTTAAGCTGGCGGAATAATGGCTCTAGAGACGACACAGCCTCAAACGGAAATGAGTACCAGACTATGTTCTGGGAGTAAAGGCAACCGTCAATACAGGGCTGACAACCCGGATGATGTCTGCGACCAATTCTAATTTAACGAATTATTTCTATGACGAATTTTAAATATATGACGAAATAGCTTTGTGGCCAGCCCCTGTAAATCTATGACAAGACTTTACTTCTCTCTCGAAGGAAGCCACACTCAGGATTATGTTATAAATCGGAAGAGATCAGAGGCTAGTAGATTCCATGACCAAGACGTGATCGAAATTGAGAAGAAGATGGATAAATATTAATTTTGAATTTTCTAAACCAGACGTCAGTATGTCAGACAGGCGAATGGCGAAGACTATATAACAGTGAGCTACATGATCTTTATGGGAAACCAGATATAATAAGGAAAATTAGGTCTCATAGACTGCGATGGGCAAGACATGTGGCACGATGCTTTTGCTTGTCGAATAATGCAAAAATCCAAATGTTACTCTTGAATGGAGTTACAGGGTTTTTATCGATGTAGCATTGCCTTCTCAGTGTGGATTTTTTTGTAACGTAGCAACGATTGAATGGTTAAAAATTTCGTATAGAAAATTATCATTTTGTTTCTCTAGTGCTGTAAGCGATTGGAAAATATTATCTCAGGGTATGGAGTGCTTGTTGTCAGGAACCCTCAGGTTTTGTGAAATGGATGTTAGGTAATTTTGAATGCATTCATTTTATAGACACACCAAATAATTCATATTAGAATACGGTATTAAATATACTTCTATTAGACACTGGAGCTTCATTTAGTTTAATATTTAGGTCTTCTTAAATATTTATTTCCATCGCTTCCTATCATTGATCCAGTTTTTTATATTCAACTAGCTAGTGGCCGGAGTATCTCTAAAACAGAAAATAGGCCTATATAAAACTATTATCCTACTGTTATATGGGTTCAGAACATGGACCCTTAATTTAAGGGAGGAACGGAGATTACCAGTATTAGAGAATACAGTTCTTAGGAAAACTGTTTCGACCCAAGAGAGATGATCAGACAGGTGAATGGAGAAGACTACATAACAGTGACCTACATGGTTGTTACAAGACGCCAGATGTAATAAGAAAAGTTAAGTCTCGTAGACTGCAATGGACAGGACATGTGGCATGAATGCGAATGTAAGACGAGCATGGAAGCTTCTTGTAGAAATATCAGTGGGAAAACGCCCAGTTGATAGACCAAGGATGAGGTTGGAAAATAACATTAACCATGATTTGAGGGAAGTAAATAATACAGAGAATGACTGAAAACATCTCAGGATAGGGATGTATGGAGAGCTTATGTACACGCCGCCGTGGACGTACCAGCTCGATACAGCCAGTGAGTTAGTTAATGGCCGGGGTGCGCTGCTACGCCTAAGTAAATGAAAAAAATATTTTTAAATTTTCGTTTCAGGTAAACTCCTACACCTAACACTTTCAGAGCAAATCAGCAGCTAATCACTCGCTTTACCTGAAAATATGTATACACAGATTTATACGTTTCGACGAATCAAATATGGCGGTTTGCCAGTCAATTCTTATATTCGGATTTTCGGTAAATCCCCACTTAAAATGGTCGGACTTTGCTGAATTTTTAATAATATCTATCTCGATTTACCTTAAGAGCACATACTGAGTTTCGTTGTGAAACAGAAATTTGCGACCGCTAGGGCTAATTTTAATTTTCATATTAGCTAAACTCTTACAACTACTGGCTTTTGAGCGGCTAAAGACTCAGCATTCTTCAAAACATGTAATGTACAAATTTACATAAAGATTGGTTGTGGGGTTAAGAAGTCACAAACATATGCAGGATGAATTATGATATATAAAGATTATTCAGTCTTGTAACACGTCATTATCCCATTTAATTTTATGTCTGACTTGGAGTTTAGTTGTTAAAGGCTTCACTGGAAATGTTTTTTTAAAGAATAAAAGCCTTTCATCACACATTCTGCATACACGCGCAAAACAAATTAATCTTTGTACTCTAACGAAATCAAGATTTTTTTCTCAATTTTGCTATTCAATTCATAATTTGTTCTACTTATCCAAGGTCCTTCTACAATTCCTGCTGACTCGGACATTTTCCCAAATATGTTCTTTCGAAAACTAATACTTAATATATTTCGGCCTTTTTAAGGTCAGTTTCAGTATTCTTGGTACTTAATTTGGATCCGAGAAGTGATTTATTACGCTCTGTTGCCTAGTGTGTACCACATTACATGTACGTAGTAGTTTAATGGGTGTTCCCTAACGCGACATTCTTAATTAATCTAATATAGTTACACTTATTTTCGTACATATGGCAGCTAGCGAGCAGCATACAGCCGTAAGAGACATCTAGTAGCAGATTAAGGTATTACTTGGATGGAGGAAGGCAGATTATATTTTGCTCAGAGGCACTAGTTTAGATCTCAGGTTCTTTTACGGAACTCACGGCTTAAAATCTCTCTCGGTGAACTGGTCCCTTGGGTTCTTCCATCCTAGAAATCCATAGACCTCGGCGGGATTTATCGCTTGACTCTTTGGTAAAGAGGCAAGTAACATAACCCCTAGACGACGGGGTCAAATATGAACCAAGATAATTAAAAGTAAAAATTGAGCCTAGAATGTTTTTACATTGAGCTATATTTCCTGACACTTAATATATTGTATTTGCAAATACACTAAATTTCCGCTTGACTGATATTACGCCAGAACACGTTTCGGGAAAAATCCCCCCCCCCCATCATCACTAACTTTTCGTGAGAACCCCATCGCCTGGCACAGAGCTCCCTATGGCTGTAATTTTATGTGCAGGTAGTGTTTACTGCAAAAAAAAAAATATATATATATATATTATGAATTCCGTTCGTCATCTCATCCGAGAACACTTTAGTAACTAAACACAGAGAAACCGAAAATATGGAGTTTCTCTCTTGAAAATTGTACATAAAATGTACGGTTTTATATCGGTATATTACGTAACCATAATGTTTTAGAGGGTGAGAATAAAATAATTTCTGTGACGTTTTCAATATTATTATCAATAAGAACGAGTAATTGTGAATGTAGTATGTAGACAAGAAGTTACAAAATGCATGTCTTGAGTTTTATGTTTTAATACACTACATCAGGAACCATAATAACCTGTATCTTAACAATAAATACACTACTTTTAGCAGATGATTAGGTTTTAATTTCCAATTCAGAGAATAACTTACAAATAGGACTATCACACTAAATAAAATATTAAGAGATTGTGGAATGGAAATATCAGAGCAAAAGTCAAAAGTAATGGCATTCTTAGGAGAGGTTCCAATCAGAAGTAAGATAATATACAATAACCAATGCCTAGAACAAGTACAAAATATCAATTATTTAAGTTGTGAAATATCTTATCAAAATGAAAAAGATGTGAACAAGAAAATCACAAAATTTACACAAATCTTAGGAATAATAAATAATAGCTACATTAAAAGCTAAATTACTGCAAAATTCAAAAGAATAAAAATATATAATACTTCAGCATTTTCACATATACAGTTTGATGTGTTTCATTTTTTCTCCACTAGAGAGCATTCTTACAATATTGCGTTCCTTTGACAATAAATAGTATGATCTGGTTGCAGTGATAAACAAAAGAAACAGATGAAGCGTACCTATTGTTTCTCATTTGTTTTCAAAAATCGCCGTTTACATTAAATATATAAATATTTTAAAATAACTACAGTTAAATAATTATATGTGAGTAAACAGCTTAATTTTATTCGTTAAATCGTCCAAACAAATGCCACTCTTGGTTTCCAAATTCTCTAGATAAATTGGATATCACTCGTGGCATTACTTATGATAATTGCACAATCTACAACTTTCGTCTTACCTATTTTTATAATAAAAGTTATTGTTGACTGAAAAATGCAAAAAACCCATAGTTACGAAATTTGACCTTGAATAATTTTTTTGCAGATGTGAGATCGAAAGGGAATGTTTACATTTCATTTATAATAGTGTTCCCAACATTCGTACTAATTTTTAGCTCTATGCGAATTTTTGTTAATTGGAACGTCTATTTTGACCGGACAAACTGATATAAAATAAACATTCTCTTTAATTGGCTTACTTATTACAGTCGCCACTAGGGGCAGTGAGACCGAGTTCGTTGCAAACTCTCATGATAAATAATATATAAAAATGAATAATATGTTAGTGCTAGGAGCCTAGATAGCTTAAATAGTAGCGCAGTGAGGTATTAAATCAGAGGTCCTGGGCTCAAATCCCATTTCAGGTATTCATTTTTGTTTTGATGTCATATAGGCCCTATATTTAATACATATAATGAATGTTTATTTGTTGATTTATTTGTTTGTTCATACTTTATGCGCGGCCATACCGTTGATCCGATTGTGTTGGGTTTTTTGCAAAATGTTGAGAAGATTCCCGGGATGAACATAGGCTATGAGAGAGTTGATATATACTACTCCTACATCTTTAAAAACACTCTTTGTACTGAAAAACGTGAAAAAGTCCCTTTCTTTAACCCTTAAATGGCTTACGCTGCCTGAACCATGACAAATACCAAAATTAATGTACACAGAATTGAATATCTAAAAAAAAAAACTCTATAAAAAAAGTCCGCGACAGCATATGTTTGTCTTTTAAGGATAACTCATATAACCATTTTTGACTTTTATTGATGCCAAGAAGATCGGGATAAGTAGATTCCCGGGCAAGCATAGCAGCGCACGGCGTGTATTCTTTTATGGATAACTGAAAATAACGAATTTTGTCTTTCAACTCATTTGTACCAAATACGAGTACATCCGGATGCGTAGATTCAACTGGCAACGCCGGGTAATCAGCACGAGGTATCTAAAAAGAATAACGATATATATATTTATATTTATTTTTCCTTTTACTTATCCAACTAAATGAATAAACACATCATTTATTTATCAGTAGCAGCGCATGCCGAATATTAGCTGGTTACTTTTTCAGTACTCCTTAACTTCTTCCTTTACATTTTATGAATTAATTGGGTAGTACATATGTATGTATTTGGTCAATTGTTAATTTCTATTTTTCTCTTTGCCTTTTCTATCTATTAGATCTACAGTCTTGATCCATTGCTCAAGTTTTGTTTCCAAAATATCTTTATTTACTCATATTGCTGGGGCACGCCATAGCGTACTGGTTAAGGCACTGCACTGCAAGCCGGAAGTTCGAGGGTTCAAGTCCCGGTGGGGTTAGGATTTTTAAACTGTCCCAAACTGGCGGCAATATGGCCCTGGGGTCGACTCAGCCTCTAACGGAAATGAGTACCAGACGCTTGTTCTGGGTGTAATGGCGGCCGCCATGTAGGGCTGAAAACCCGACTGACATCAAGTGCCGATTGTTCCGAAATAGTGGGAGCCTTAACCTCCCACTACCCGAAGGGACTCCTGAGCCTGTGTTCGGAATACTTTACTTTTTACTCATATTGCTATATATATATATATATATATATAATGCAACCTATTTTACCAAATCTCATATACAATTAAATACAATCATAGACCCAAATTGTTGTTTACAACATCCTGAATTACATGGAACCAGAATTAAAAGGAAATAAATCTATTAAAAAAATTACAAATAAAAGCTGTGAGAGCAAGTAGTGTATTATGATCTACAAGACACTAAACTGTACGAAACTGCAATCAACTGTACACCATTCTCTTCTCTTTGTGACCATTCTCCCTCTGATGCAGAAGCTTTCAGTTAAGTTTTGTGCTTGATGTACCCATTTGCTCTACTATAACCTGAGCATTTATTTGTACTATCACAGCTGTGATGCAAATAGTCTTTGATTCTTTTCAACATGTTTACGTAAGTGGATTGATCAATAGGACAGAATTTAAAAAAAAATGTGGATTATAGTCACTATGATTTATGTATTATTATTAGCAACTAGAATTTAGAATTTTAGAAATAAAATTAAATCACAAGTAACACAGACACCCTCTTTTCTTATAAGTAGGTTGAATAAATAAAGAAATGTTGACATTTATGAAAGACTAAAAGTTCATAATATAGTAGAAGATATCCAAACATACAAAAAACTAAAAACTGAACTGCATGGCAGGTTATGCCTAGAAGACCATATGCATACTAGCAAGTTGCTGACATGAAATCCACATGCGCCACATCCAACCATTATAGGGGTGACATGTTTTCATCATTTGGAAACCCATGGATATAGTATCTGGTTTTCTCAACCTGGATTCTCCACTTATGGCAACTATCCTTATATCACATGTTGCTGAATGATTACTGACCCCATGCTTGTCAAAACTTCATACAAATGCTCCATGGGGTTCGAACACACACTTAACCCATAGTTCTGTGTCATGACAATGCTTTAGGTTACAGTAGAAGGAGTGGTAAATTTCTTCAACAGAATAGATTGATTTTTTTTCTAAAAAGAGTTCAATATCAACTTAAACAACACAGAGACAGGGCAACTCATAAACAATGCTGGGGAATCAAGAACATCTTGAGATATAACAACACCCAACTTAGCATAAACGTTAAATGTTCATTATATTATTCTTTTTACCGCTGCTGCTATTATTATTATTATTATTATTATTATTATTATTATTATTATTATTAAAAAATTCACCGTGATTGTAAATTATTTAGTTTTCCTGTGGCTAGTTATTTATATTACAGTCTTAAGTTAATACTTTATATTCCAGTAGTGTACTCATTATTTTATTTTATATCAGGTATAATAATTATTATTCATACATAAATATTTAATAACTGGTACAAAAACACTTCTCTAAAATGTGCTCAGAATCAACCAGCTTAATAATTAAATGGGCTAAATGTGATAAAGTATACCCAAAATTTAATGAAAATTAACATTTTTATAATATAAATCAGAAATGACACAAGAAGTAAATTCTCACCTCAGACATAATAATGTTGCATCTGCATTTTTAACTACATTCTGCTGTTAGAAATGAGCCCTTAACTCCAGCATTTCTCGTTATACCTGGTGTGAATTGATTGGACTTGAAGATCAAGTCTTGCTGTCTGGGAACTTCAAATTCATGGTTTTTTTCTTGTTCTTCTGTGTGTATATCTTTTCCAATATTATAATTCTCTTGATCTCTCCAAATATTTCAATAGTTTAGTTTGTTCCTCAAATTTATGATGCTATAACAAACAGTTTACCACCACCAATTTCATGATTTCCTCATGTTGTTACTGCTTTTCTTTGTTTTCTATGCAATCGTTAATATAATCCCTGCAGTTAATTTGATAAATGTCTTTTTTTTGCCATTTGTAGTTTTTATTTTCTTACATCTTCGCTGAAGATTACATAAGCTGAATTATGATGATCTTGAAGAAGATTTCTTGCCTGTAGGCTGTGGTCTTGAGGCTTGAAGTTCCCTGACGTTTCGCCAGAGATGGTTTCTGGCATCAAGACAACCATTGACTAAGTCCCACAAAACGGAAATCTTCTTCAAGATCATAGCAACTCCGGCCGTGAAAGCCTAAGTCAATACTGAGTTGTTTATTTTTGCTAATGTAATGTAGAATTTACTAAATCCTTTGTGAAATTTGTTATGGAATATCTATCATTCTGTAACTAACTTGTAACAAATTTCAGATGAGATTATTAAATTCAAACTCATATTAGGAGCAATGAACATTACTTATTTTAGGAATTCTCACTATGAGGTATATTCATTAAGGTAGATTTTTATCACTCACCTCATATGAGGTGACTGTTAAAAAATTCTATCTTAATAAGCAGTGAACATGTTAAGAATAATTTTTCTGAAAACAAAAAAAAATTCAGGTTTAAGAAAAAAAACTGGAATTTATCAAATTGTTTGCAAAGACTGCAATTCTAGGAGATCATAGTGTGGTTTTAGAAGAAACAGGTCTACAACTGATCTGACTTTTAGCATAAGACAGATTTTAGAAAACAGATGGGAGTATAATGGTACTGTACATCAACTATGTATAGACTTCAAAAAAGCATAATATGATTCAATTAAGAAGTTACATAGTACCCTGCTGGAGTTTGGAATTCCTAAAAAGTTAGACTTATATGAATGTGTCTAAATTGCACAAAGAGTAGACTGCGTGTAGGCAAACATTTTTCAATACTTTTGAAATCCACAATGGGTTGAAGTAAGGAGATGCACTATCTCCTCAATATGTCATTTTGTTATTGTTTAGTTGTATTTTGACTCACCTCATACTTCTTAACTCCTGAGCAGACTCGAGTTTCTTCACTTCATTTGTGACATTCTCAATGCTGTATTTCGTTCACAACTGATGTCCAACGGCCTTCTCTCCTGCATACTGACCTCCGCACCATCTGATGGCTGATGTACAAACTTCCAAATCAATACCCTCTCCTTATCACTGGGTATTTCAATATTCATAGCTGTGTTTTTATTCTTGCATATGTAAATTTTTTCCCAAATTGTGAGTTCCTTCGGTTTTTCCAATTGTTTAAGTAATTTTGTTTTGGTTTCTATTCTATGTTTTTATAACCAGGCATGTGCAGCTATTGCAGATTTTTCTGCTTCTCCATTTTTAACATTTCTGAGGTGTTATTTAAATCTTGTGTTTGGACCCTTTTTTGTTATTCCTATGTATATCTTTTCACAATTTTTACAACTAATTTGATAAATTCCCGATTTTTGCAGTCTTCAATCTTTTCATTTTTGTTGGTTTTTATTATGTTACCTAAACTGTAATCATTTTTGATGCTAATTTAATGTTGAATTTGTTGAAGATTTTTTTTTAAACTTGTCAAAAACTAAAGGATGGTATGTGAACTTCTTGAATTTGTTACCAATATCTTTATCTGTGTGAAGAGTACTTTCATTAATAGTTTTTTTTCCTTAATTTATTTATTTTCCTGTGTATCATCTATTCTTGAAATCCATTATCCTTTGCAATTTTTATTTTGTGTTTTCTCTCTGCATTGTAATTTTCTTTGCTCATGGGAATGTTCACAAGTCTGTGCGTTAGACTATTAAATACTGCCTGCTTGTGTGAAAACTAGTTAAATCCTGTAGCTTTTATATAATTGTCAATGAGAGTTTATTTTCTGTAGATTCCAAATTCTATTTAATTTTTTTCTTCATTCCTGATCAATTTAAGGTCTATAAATGGTATTTCATGATTATTTTCTACTTGCATTGTAAACTTGATTGATTTATTTTGAATATTTAACAGTTTAATGGCTTCTTCTAATTGTTTCTGTTTTACTATTGCCATGCTATCATCTACATATCTTCTGCAAAATTTAAACATCAGAGGGAATGCTTTGGTTACATAACATTCTAAGTTCCCCATAAACATATTTGCTAAGAATGGTGATAATGGATTTCCCATTGCAAGCCCTGATCTTTGTCTAAAGTAGTTTCCTCTAAAGGTGAAGAACATTTGATTTAAGCATAATTTTGTTAATTTTATGTATTCTTTAAGGCTATCATCAAGAATACATAAAATTAACAAAATTATGCTTAAATCAAATGTTCTTCACCTTTAGAGGAAACTACTTTAGACAAAGATCAGGACTTGCAATGAGAAATCCATTATCACCATTCTTAGAAAATATGTTTATGGAGAACTTTAAATGTTATGTAACCAAACCATACCCTCTGATGTTTAAATTTTGGAGAAGACATGTAGAAAATATCATAGCAATAGTAAAACAGAAACAATTGGATGAAGCCATTAAACTGTTAAATATTCAAAATAAAACAATCAAGTTTACAATGGAAGTAGAAAATAATCATGAAATACCATTTTTAGACCTTAAATTGATCAGGAATGAAGAACAAAAGAAAATAGAATTTGGAATCTACAGAAAAGAAACTCACATTGACAATTATATAAAAGCTACAGGATTTAACCAGTTTTCACACAAACAGGCAGTATTTAATAGTTTAACACACAGACTTGTGAACGTTCCCATGAGCAAAGAAAATTACAATAAAGAAAAAACACATCATAAAAATTGCAAAGGATAATGGATTTCAAGAATAGATGATACACAGGAAAATAAATAAATTTAAGGAAGAAAAAATGATCAATGAAAGAACTCTTCATGCAGATAAAGATATTGTTAAGAAATTCAAGAAGTTCACATATCACTCTTTAGTTTTTGACCAGTTTTAAAAAATCTTCAACAAATTCAACATTAAATTAGCAGCGAAAAATGATTACTGTGTAGGTAACTTAATAAAAACCAACAAAAATGTAAAGATTGAAGACTGCAAAAAATCGGGAATTTATCAAATTAATTGTAAAGATTGTGAAAAGATATACATAGGAAAAACAAAAAGGAATATAAATACAAGATTAAAGGAACACCTCATAAATGTTAAAAATGGAGAAACTGAAAAATCTGCAATAGCTGCACATGCCTGGTCAGAAAATACATAGAATAGAAACCAAAACAAAATTGCTTAAACAATTGGAAAAACCGAAGGAACTCACAATTAGGTAAAATAATTTCATATGCAAGAATAAAAAACATAGCTATGAATTTTGAAATACCCAGTGACAAGGAGAGAGGATTGATTTGGAAGTTTGTACGTCAGCCATCAGACGGCGCGGAGGTCAGTCTGCAGGAGAGAAGGCCGTTGGACATCAGTTGGAACGAAATACAGCATTGAGAATGTCACAAATGAAGTGAAGAAACTCGAGTCTGCTCAGGAGTTCAGAAGTATGAGGTGAGTCATTAAACAACTAAACAATATAAAAATAAACCTCATAGTGTTATTTCTTACCTACATAACTTAATTTCATTTTGTATTAGAGCTTGCTATCAAATCTTTAGAGGATGAAGAAAGCCTACAACTAAATGGTATTAATTAGCTGTTAGTTTATGCTGATAATGTAGTACTATTGGGTGATAGCGAGAAAATTGTAAGGGCCAACACACACACACTGCTGAGTAACATTAAGAAATTGGGGACTGGATGTAAATATCAATACAACTAAATATGTGTCACACATAGAATCACATATAATACAAAAGTTCAGATAATGACAAATGATGGAAATTTTGAGGAAGCGGCTGAATTTGAATACCTGGAACAATAGTCACAAATATGTATGAGATGCACAAAGAAATTAAACGTAGGCTCAATTCAGGAAATGCGTGCTATTATGCATTACAGGAACTCTTGACATCCCAACTACTTTCAAAAAACGTTAAACTGAAAGTATATAAAATGTTTATTCTACTGTTATTGGATGCGAAACATACACTTTTACTTTAAGGGAGGAAAGAATGTTATGAGTATTTGAGAATAAAGTTCTTAAGAAAATTTTTGTTCATGGAAGCTTCTTGTAGGAAAACCAGAGGGAAAACGCCCAGTTGGTAGGTCAACAATGAGGTGGCAGAATAACATTTACTATGATTTGAGGGAAGTAGATTATATAGGGAATGTTGGGAAGACATTAGCTCGGGATAGGTATATATGGAGAGCTTATGTCCACGCACGTACGGGTTCGATAGTGCCGCCAGTGTGTTAGTTAGTTAGTAGTAAATTATGCATAAGAAAAATGGTACATTCTCTAAAAAATACTTCATGAATATTAAAAATGGAAAACTTAGAATAAAGCTTGTAATAGCTCATTAGTTGATACATGATCCTAAAAGTTGAAGAATGCGGTAAGTATTAAAACATTTGGAAAGACCAATTCAACTCACATAAAAAAAGGACAAAAACGTTACATTAATAATGAAGTTCCTGGGCAAGCATGATTTGATATAAGTTTATTCAAACTGCACCAGGCGATACAAGAAAAGCTGGAATTTCAGCCGGTCAGTATTTACTTTTTTAATGTTGATAATGATCACTGAAGCGTGTCCAAGTAAGAGCATGATATTTAATAAAGTGATGTGTATAGGTTTCGATTCATATATGCATTCTGTTTATTATTTCACTTGTAATATCTCATTTACCATATGTAGGTGAAAGTTGCATATATGTTTTCATTATCACTGTATATGTAATGTATCTCTGTATTGTATTTGTCGGTCTTCTCGCAATACTGTGAAGAACTATCAAACAAACAAAAAGATGAAACAACATTTCACATTGCTACTGAGGATTTTTAGAACTCTTACAGAATGTACGTTATGTAGAATAGTCCTACATTCTGACATATCTGTTACTATAATGTTATGTTTTCAGGTGGACCAGACTGAAGAAAGACATGCTGAAATATGCAGTCCTAATCATAGATCACAAACAGAAGACATTGACCTAAAATGTACATCTTATAAATATTTAGTTTGTAATAAGGCATTTTCTACTCAGTCCTATCTTAGTAGACAATTACCTTTCCTTAGTAACAAGAAACTTTTTAAATGTAATGTTTGTAATAAGTCGTTCTTCCGGAAGGTCATTCTTAATACACATTTACTTGTGCATAATAATGAGAAACACTTCAAATGTTCAGTTTGTAATAAGTCATTCTCCCAGAAGGCCGTTCTTATTAGACATTTACTTGTGCATAGTAATGAGAAACACTTCAAATGTTCAGTTTGTAATAAGTCATTCTCCCAGAAGACCAGTCTTAGTAATCATTTACTTGTGCATAGTAATGAGAAACACTTCAAATGATCAGTTTGAAATGAGGAATTCTTCCGGAAGTATAATCTTAATGAACATTTACTTGTGCATAGTAATGAGAAACACTTCAAATGTTCAGTTTGTAATTAGTCATTCTCCCAGAAGACCTCTCTTAATAGGCAATAACTTGTGCATAGTAATGAGAAACACTTCAAATGTTCAGTTTTTTAATAAGTCATTCTCCCGGAAGTATAATCTCAATGAACATTTACTTGTGCATAATAATGAGAAACACTTCAAATGTTCAGTTTGTAATAAGTCATTCTCCCAGAAGACCTCTCTTAATAGACATTTACTTGTGCATAGTAATGAGAAACACTTCAAATGTTCAGTTTGTAATAAGTCATTCTCCCGGAAGATAGATCTTAATAACATTTACTTGTGCATAGTAATGAGAAACACTTCAAATGTTCAGTTTGTAATAAGTCATTCTTCCGGAAGTATAATCTTAATGAACATTTACTTGTGCATAGTAATGAGAAACACTTCAAATGTTCAGTTTGTAATAAGTCATTCTCCCGGAAGTCAAATCTTAATACACATTTAGTTGTGCATAGTATTGAGAAACACTTCAAATGTTCAGTTTGTAATAAGTCATTCTCCCTGAAGTCCCATCTTAATAGACATTTACTTGTGCACAGTAATGAGAAACACTTCAAATGTTCAGTTTGTAATAAGTCATTCTCCCAGAAGGCCCATCTTATTAGACATTTACTTGTGCATAGTAATGAGAAACACTTTAATGAAAAATACTTCAAATGTTCAGTTTGTAATAAGTCATTCTCCCAGAAGGCCCATCTTAATAAACATTTACTTGTGCACAGTAATGAGAAACACTTCAAATGTTCAGTTTGTAATAAGTCATTCTCCCAGACCAGTCTTAATAATCATTTACTTGTGCATAGTAATGAGAAACACTTCAAATGTTCAGTTTGTAATAAGTCATTCTTCCCGGAAGTATAATCTTAATGAACATTTCCTTGTTCTCATAGTAATGAGAAACACTTCAAATGTTCAGTTTGTAGTATAAGTCATTCTCCCGGAAGACAAATCTTCATAGACATTTACTTGGGCCTGCATAGTATTGAGAAACACTTCAAATGTTCCGTTTGTAATAAGTTCGTTCTCCCGGAGATTCCAACCTTAATATCATTTTACTTGTGCATAGGTAATGAGGAAACATTTCAAATATCAATTTGTAATTAAGTCCTTCTCTTAGAAGTCCCATCTTAATACACATTTACTTAGACATAATGACTAAGAAATGTCCTTCTAGTGCAATCACATCATTTTAAATATAATTTTCATTAGTTTAATACAAGTTGTAATATCTAACACTGGCAGTAATAAGTAATATATAATATAGATATATATTTATTTATATTCTATTATTATTTATTTATTTTTTTATTTGTAGGGGGTGAATGTTGGTCAAGATATCAGGGCCTCCAGCTGTTATAGCTGTTTTTCTTAACCTTGAGCTGCTACTGATTAAAGTTACTCAAATTTTCAGAATTGCTTGGTGGGCAATGATTCCATACTAGCAATAAATTCCATGAGGAACATGTCTTTCCCCTTGGAAAAATGAACCATAGATCGGTGCCAAGGCATGTTGCCTTATCCATTCAGATAAGGGGGGCATTGATTTTTTACAACAATTTAATATTTTCTATATTAAGTGGTTTGCACTTTGTACTTCCAAAGAGCAATTCCATCAAGTTTGATAAATTGCATCCTGAATATTTATGAAAATGCATATAACTTCTCCTCTTTAATCTTTGCCATTTATTTAATTTTTGTAAAGGTTACTTTGAGGTTATGCTAAGGGGTAGACAAGAGCAAAATGATTCAAACTGTATGAATACAATTATCTCATGATTCTGTAGCTCTATTTAGGAACATAGGGCATTCATTAAAGCTTTCCACGGACCATAGTACTGGCACCATATTTACTACTTTCCTGACAGTAGAAAGATTAATATTTAATTTTAGGAAGTTATATTTTGAGGTTATTTTAATTATATTATTTTTGGTCTGGACATCTTACCTCAATGTTAATGTCAGACTGGGAAAGCTGAAGATAAAACTGAATTGTTTTGAAACATGTTCAAGAACAAATCAACATTAACATTGAGGTAAGATGTCCAGACCAAAAATAATATAGTAGAAAAATTATTTAGTTTAAATTATTTCAGATATATATTTTAAATTTGAAAGTTGATTTCTCAGCTTTTATACATGTGATATTATTGTTATGGCATTTCATATGGTTATTAACTTCTGCCCTGTGCAAAAGTGTTTTTTACAAAAGAGTGAAATTGTCTGTTTCTCTATCCAAAATAGAAAACAAATGCTGAGGAACATGAGAGAAGAGATGCTGGTTGACAAAAGGAGAAATGTATTTTTCTTAATTAACACTGTACCGACATTAATTTGTGATGGCTATTGCTAATAATGGTGTCCGGTGGAAAGTTCTTAGTGATGCCCTACACCTGTTCAGTTTATTTTAATAACCTCAGGCCTCAAAATGCATATGATGAATTAACGGCTTTTGTATGTATTTTCATAATCCTAAAATCTATCTGTGACTTATGAGAAATATTTGCTCATTTAGTACCCAAAAGGACAATCCCTCATTGTATATATTGTAAGTTGCATATTGCATATTTTCATGTCATCATATCGGACGGTAGGCAATGAAAACCTCGTAATTCCTTCAGTCATTGAAAAAAACATAACTCCAGTAGCCAGCACAGAAATATGTGATGCATGACCTGTTGAGAACATGGACTACACATTTATTAACAACTTCACTTGTATTCTGTAGTAAAATATGTGGCAACTATTGCTGTATCTATTTTCATAATTATTTAAAAAGGTTATTTGTTTTTCCTGTAAAGTTTACCAAAACGAATTTTTCATTGTCCACCATCAATATATAACATTAAAGAAATATTGGCATAATAATTTATTAAAATGTCTTAATCACATCCATTTGAATTTCAAGTATTGTTATTACCTGATGTATAAGTTATTTGTATTTTTATAAAATGCTGCTAAATTTAATCTCCTTATCTGGTTATAATATTGTATATGTACACTTTAGAACTATCGCCTTACTATACTTTAAGTGAAACAGGATGCTTAACATGTGGAATGAATATTACTACTACTAAAAATAAAAAAAAATATTCTCAACTCGTGTCTAACTCAGGGTCAGGTCGAGAGATGAGATGAGATGAAGCTCCTATTTTTATAGAGGTCTGTGAACGACATTGGTGCCGGCCAACCACGCCTGATGCAACGTCAGATGGGCAGATGAACGAAATGAAACAAAATGATTCAGATGAATGTGGAGAAATGGTAGAATGAAATCATGGCAAGGGAAAATGGGAGAAACCCCCAAGGAAAACCTGCCCAAGCTCCATTTCGTCCACCACAAAACCCATATGGAGTGACCAGGACTCATAAAAGGACCCCAGTGGTGAGAGGTGAGTGTCTAACTGCTTACACCACGGAGCCACCTATGTTACAACTACTAATGAGAAATATTTCAGATGTTCTCTTTGTAAGAAGTCACATCTTAATATCCATTTACTTAGGCTCAGTTATCATTGGTTTATAATAGGTCATTCCTTTGTAAAACACATTTGCTCTCTTTGGTTCCATTTACTATATTGGCCCACAATACACTATCCTATTGGAATTAGCAGGCAATCCTGTGTGTTCTGGTTGTACCAACAATACTCTGTCCTGGTTTAAGTCTACTACTGATCCACCACCTGTGTTCACCAGGAAGTGTCCATGTGGTGATCAGAATATAGAAGAGTCCTTTCATAGCTTGTATGGTTTTTAAGATATCTTCATATTGGGTACCTGAGCTTACATCTGTCCCACCCTGACCCAAGGATTATAAATGTGGGGTCTGGTCCTCCACGTTGAGCTGAGGCTGACAACCTCATCCTGTGATAGTATCAACCTAGTTCCTGTTAACAATCATAATACAAATAGCAGCCTGGTCCATAAAGGAAATAAATTCCTAAGGGAAAGGAAGCATGAGCTTGGATTTGGATGTGGATTGGTTCTGGAAATGGAGAAATGGAATATTGTTATGAGATAGATCTGGGTCATTTATGGACTGTATAACCTCATAGAGTAGTAATCGTATGTACTGTAGTTATGACCAGAGCCCCCATATCATGAGCATCACATTTGGAAAATACTGCAAGAAGTTTATAATTCTATGTACATTATATGTGCAACCTCCATAAATCAGGTCATAGAACTCCAGCTTTTGGCTCTGATTGGTAGACATTTGAAAGGTATATTGCCTCTATTTGTTACACCACTCATTGCTTTGTCCACCACATCACCTCTTTATCTTTATACTCTCTTCCATTTACTACCATCCCAGCACAACAGAACACGTAGTCGAGAGACAACTCTAGCTGCATCTTTACGTCAAACATGTCACTATTCCACATCTTCCCGCCTCTGGATTTCCCTCCCATCTTATACCAAGTTCTGCTTGACTCAAAAACAAGCTCATTCAATATTTCCTTGAACAACATATTTATAACCAAGTATAAGGTATATTTTTATTATTATTTTATATTTCATACCTTCATCTTCAAGCTGTTAATACAGAAAATTATAAGTATTATTATTATTTTTTTAAAATGCGGATGAGCCCATGTACGCAAAGTACTTAGAGGCGTCTCCTTTAAGCCCAAATTTCTTTCTTTCTTTTGCTATGAGCTTGTTTTCTCTCATCTGTCCAAGTTCGTTTTTTCTTCGGTTTTTCCTCTTGGTCAACTTTCCACTTATTCACCTTAATTCTAAATATATCTCTGTTTGGGATATCCTCTTTAGTAATTCCTGCCAATTTTAAGTCATTTTTTACTTCAATCCACTTCATAGTATCCAATGGAGCTTTACGTCTGTTTTCGTAGAATTCCATTATCTGTTTTGTAAGCCTATTTGAGTTAATTCGTTTAATATGCACATAAAATTTTAACCTTGGTTTCCTAATATCACTATGAATGTATGTATGTATATTTTTATTTCCATTTTACTGCTGAGTCTAAATGCTTCATCTATGACTTGTGGACCTAAAACGTTTCTTACAGTTTTGCATTCTTTGTTCACTATATTTTCGATATCATTTTTTCTGTTCAAAATTAGTGTTTCTATTCCATAGAAGCACTCTTTGTTTAAAGATAGTGTTATAGTGTCGTAATTTTGTATGTAAAGATATTCATTTTTTATTATAAGTGTTGTGAGTAAGCCGAAATGCTGTTTCCATTTTTTTGGCATCTACTTTTATTGGCTTTAGTTACAATTCCATTTTCCTGAATTATTTCACCAAGATATTTAAATTGTTTAATTTTACCATATTTCGTTTCCAGGTATTTTGGTGCTTGTTTATTGCATGAAATATATTCCGTTTTTTTTTTAAGAAATCTGCAGACCAACTTTCTCTGCAATGTTATTTAATAATTCAATCTGTTTTTGTGCTGTTACAACGTCACAGGTTAATATTGCTAGATCATCAGCATATGCTAGGCAATCAATCTTCAATTTTCCTCTTCCTGATATGATTGGTTGATTACATTTAAATATTGTTTTCTGTTTATGCCATTCTTGTATTACTTTATCAAGAACCCAATTGATGAGTAGTGGAGAAAGTCCATCTCGTTGTCTTACTCCTGTGTTAATTTCAAAGGATTCAGAAATTTCCCCCATGAATTTAACTTTAGCCCTTGTATCTGTTAATGTCTGTCTAATAAGTGCAAGAGTCTTACGGTCTAAACCTTGTTCTTTCAATATTTCAAATAGTGATTCTCGGTCAACCGAATCGTAAGCTTTTTTAAAGTCAACAAATATACACACTAAATCATTGCTACAAATTCTCTGGTGTCTAAGGATTAGCTTATAGTTCAGGATTTGTTCTGGACATGATCTGCCTGGTCTGAATCCTGCTTGATATTCTCCTATATTCGGTTCGAGTTGCCGTTGCGCTCTGTCGAGCAGACATTGAGATAAAATTTAGTATGGGACTGATAATAATGAAATTCCTCTATAATTGTTCACATCTGTTCTGTCTCCCTGTTTATGTAACGGGTGGATTAATGCAGTCTTCCAATCCTCTGGAATGTGTTCTGTTTGCCACATTTCTTGCACAAGTGTTGTGATTTCTTTTATGGTCATTGGCGTGCCACTTTGAGGAGTTCTGCCACAATTCCATCTTCACCTGCTGCCTTATTGTTTTTAAGTCTTTTTATCTGCATAATAATTTCTTCTTCATCCGGTGGTGATGAGTCTGGATTTGATTGTTCAGGTTCTTCTGGGGGGAATCTGTTTATAGGTATTGGGCAGTTAAGAAGTTTCCCAAAATATTTGGCAAGTTGTCTGCAATTTTCCTGGTTTTTTAGTGCCAATAGACCATCTTCTCTTTTAAAACAGAGACTCTGTGGCTGGTACGCAGTGAGTTTGGGCTTAAAAGTTTTGTAGAAATTCCGCGTGTTGTTTGTTTGAAAGTCTTTCTCAATTTCAATAATTGATCATTTTCATATTTCATTTTTGTTTTCCTGATTAATTTGGCTGCTTCTTTCCTGTGCACTAAGAATGCGTTATGGTTCTTTTCTGTTTTTTGACTATTACAATTAACGTATGCTCGGTGCCTCGCTGCAATATCTTTGTGACATTCTTCATTCCACCAAGGATGCTTTCTCTTTCTTTGTAGAGGGATTAACATTTGTGCCGTTTCATTTACTTTACTTTTGAGTTCTTGCCAATGATGTGATTGCTTCTTTTCTAATTCGTCTGTGAATGTTGACGGAATGTTATTGGTGGCAAACTTCGATATTGAAGGCTGCCTTTTGGTAAGTCTCCTGGGTTTTAGTTTCAATTTAATTCTTGTCAGATAATGATCCGAATCGATGTTTGCACGTCTTCTAACTTGGACATTCATAATTTCTCTATGATGGAAAAAATAAATTGCCACGTGATCAATTTGATATTCACTAGAAGTGAGTTTTGTGCACGCCATGTCATTTGTTTTGATGGTTTCGTTTTAAATGTGTAGGTTAAATACTCTGCAAAATTCAACTAGTCGTTGTCCATTTCGGTTGGTCCACTTATGCGCTGGATACTTGCCAATTGTCTTCTTATATTTCTTTTCTTTGCCCAGTTGTGCATTAAAATCACCTAACAGGATTAAAACGTGATTCTGTGGAATTTTTAGTACTTTCTCTTCCAATGTTTCCCAAAAATCATCTACTTTTTTGCAATCTGTTTTATTGTCTTTGTTAATTGGCGCATGTGCATTGATCAATGTGTATGTTTGGTTCGCACATTTTAGTGTAATTGTCATCAATCTATTATTTATGAGATTCACATTTATTACCGAGTTTAATATATTCTTATGGATAGCAAAAGCAACTCCGAAATGTGGTGTAATTTTAAGAATTCGTTTATCGGTTTTACTTTTGAAAAGTCTATAGTTCCCAAAATCCATTGTATTTTATTGTTTTAATCTTGTTTCTGGAGTGCCCATTTTTGAATATTTTATTTTTAATATTTCTCCACGCATGCAGTTACCTGCTCGCAAGAGGGAATTTATGTTGAACGTTCCGAAAAGGGTTTGTTTTGTGGGCGAAGTGGACAAGGCTCCGATACCCTTTGTTTGCGTGTTTGGCCAGACTCCCCAGGACCATCCGACAGCCTGGTGTGTACTCTTGTTAACAGCAGTGGATGGGTTACCACCTGGGGTAAAAATTGTTTCCTTTCACGCTTCATAGTACTTGGTTATCACAACGTTTGGACAGATATCCAGTTATCATAGGACTGGAGTGGCTAGTTCCAGACACCGTTCATCTGCCCTCTCTGCCGTTGGGAAAAAATCCTCTTCCGCCGTCCGAAGCCGTTGACTCCTCAGTTGATCCGCGGTGCTTATGTGGGAAGGCACTTATTCGCACCTGTCCTGTATATTCTACAAGAACTTTTCCCTATCAGCCATTGTGACACGCCGTGTCGGGTTTGGACCCCCATCCTAGTGTCTTACATGAGGTTAAGTCTAGCCCTTACTTAATTCAGGACCAAACCCCCATGTAAGCTAACCAGGCCCGGTATTATTATTAATTATTTTATTATTATTATTATTATTATGTTTTTTAAAATATTTTGTTCTTTCCTTGTCAGATGTATACTATCCAAGGGCTATTATGTGCTATTTTATAATTTTATTTAACATCTGTGTAATTTAAAACCCTGGAGAAGTAGAGGAGAAGACCTTATAGTTCTAACTGCATCAGGTAAAATAAACCATTTGTTATAACATAGCTAGAGTGGTGCGCTACCATCTGAGGATTACTCACTTTTTCATATTGTTTGCTTGTTGAGTTTCAAATCATTGATCATAAATTAATTTTCTCAAAACATTGGACGTTCTCAACATTTTTTGATAGATGTCCAGGTCTTTAAATTTATCAAATTAATTTTTTTGTTTCTTGAGTTTTTGTTCATTTTTCCTCTATTTATTTTACCGCGATATATGTTTTTAACAAATAGTGGTGAGTGTTTGCTATTTCCCCACGATGTGTTCCTAACTCAATGATGCTTGAGGCCATTCCTCTGTCTAGTAATGTGTGGTCAATCTTGAGTAGC
>JASPKZ010001792.1:0-25416 GCA_030220185.1 Diploptera punctata
TCCGTCCGTGTATCCGTCCGTCCGTGTATCCGTCCGTCCGTGTATCCGTCCGTCCGTGTATCCGTCCGTCCGTGTATCCGTCCGTCCGTGTATCCGTCCGTCCGTGTATCCGTCCGTCCGTGTATCCGTCCGTCCGTGTATCCGTCCGTCCGTGTATCCGTCCGTCCGTGTATCCGTCCGTCCGTGTATCCGTCCGTCCGTGTATCCGTCCGTCCGTGTATCCGTCCGTCCGTGTATCCATCCGTCCGTGTATCCATCCGTCCGTGTATCCATCCGTCCGTGTATCCATCCGTCCGTGTATCCATCCGTCCGTGTATCCATCCGTCCGTGTATCCATCCGTCCGTGTATCCATCCGTCCGTGTATCCATCCGTCCGTGTATCCATCCGTCCGTGTATCCATCCGTCCGTGTATCCATCGTCCGTGTATCCATCCGTCCGTGTATCCATCCGTCCGTGTATCCATCCGTCCGTGTATCCATCCGTCCGTGTATCCATCCGTCCGTGTACCATCGTCCGTGTATCCATCCGTCCGTGTATCCATCCGTCCGTGTATCCATCCGTCCGTGTATCCATCCGTCCGTGTATCCATCCGTCCGTGTATCCATCCGTCCGTGTATCCATCCGTCCGTGTATCCATCCGTCCGTGTATCCATCCGTCCGTGTATCCATCCGTCCGTGTATCCATCCGTCCGTGTATCCATCCGTCCGTGTATCCATCCGTCCGTGTATCCATCCGTCCGTGTATCCATCCGTCCGTGTATCCATCCCGTCCGTGTATCCATCCGTCCGTGTACCCTCCGTCCGTGTATCCATCCGTCCGTGTATCCATCCGTCCGTGTATCCATCCGTCCGTGTATCCATCCGTCCGTGTATCCATCCGTCCGTGTATCCATCCGTCCGTGTATCCATCCGTCCGTGTATCCATCCGTCCGTGTATCCATCCGTCCGGTATCCATCCGTCCGTGTATCCATCCGTCCGTGTATCCATCCGTCCGTGTATCCATCCGTCCGTGTATCCATCCGTCCGTGTATCCATCCATCCGTGTACCTATGTATGTAACTGAATTTTTCAACGCGTTTTTCACCCACTTAAAATAATTGGATCGACTTGAAAGTTTTTATACTTGTGAAGGACCCGTAACAATACAATAATTTCATATTTATTTTCTAAAATCCTAGCCAGAATCACCAGAAAATAAAAAAAAAGTGTCTGTATTTATGTAACGGAATCTTTGAACACAATTTTCACCCACTTAGAGACATTGGATCGACTTGAAACTTTGTATACTTGTAAAGGACCTGTGACACTACAATAATTTCATATTTTATTTCTAAATTCCTGGCTAGAAACATCAGAAAAACAACAAAAAAAACCTGGTATAATGGGTTACGGTCTTGTCGACTTTTAGTCAATAATTGTAAGAGCTCAGTTGGTAGAGCGGTGAACTAGTGGTATATAATTTCAGTAATCCGTAGGTCGGTGGTTCGAATCCGGCTGGGGAGGATTTTTTTTAGAAGAGTAATACTTTTAGCTCATAATACATTAATATGGAATTTAAAGATATTTACATTCTTATCTTATTCTGAAAAACATTAAAACTAAAAAATAAAAAGTAAATAATAGTTTTAAAAAACTAAAACAGCACGCTTTATTAGAAAATCGAACTCAAAAATGAAAAAAAAAAATAATTTCCAACACGCTTGGGATAAATTTAAAGTGGTCAACAAAACAATCATCTCCAACACATATAGAATAAAACTAGAATTATCATAAGTAATGCCACGAGTGATTTCCAAAAATTATCGATAAATCCACGACTCACGAAGTGAGGAGTGAATTTATCCAGAGAATTTGGAAATCAAGAGTGGCATTTGTTAGGACTATTTAACGAATAAAATTAAGCTATTTACTTACAAATCATTATTTAAATATAGTTACTTTAAAATATTTATTTATTTAATGTAAACGGCGATGTTTGAAAACAAATGAGAAACGTTATGTTTCGTTTCTCCATCCACTGCAACAAGATCATATAATGTTTGTTATATATTGCCATCTGGCATGGGAAAGTTGAAATATCATCGCAATATTATAAGAATGCATCCTAGCGGAGAAATAATTAAACACATCAAACTGTATATTATAACCAAAATTATAGGTTAATTTATTTTTAGTAAACAACTCGGTAAAATCATTATTTAAAAACACAATTATTGAACACAGAATTATCAAAAAGAACTCGGTAATATCATTATTTAAAACACAATTGTCAAATTTGTATTTTGTCTATATTTTCATTTGAAGCACAGCCAAATCTTGTTTCTGCCATTTTGAACATTCAAATATGGCGGCTTTACTGTTCCTCAGTCACTGCAAAATAATGATCAGACCTGTTCAGAATATTAAAAAGGAGGAGCCTTCTTTAATATGGTAATCATAACACTGATAAATATGTCGTGAAACACGACTCTGATTGGTTGTAAAACAGAAATCATTGAAACGTGATTGGTCATTGATTCCCATTTGGGGCATGAGTTAAATAGTTAACAAAAAGAAAATAATTTTACCATCAAAAGCGTGGGGTGCTTTTTATGATTTTTACATGTTCTTAGAGACTTTACTTTTACCAATATCTGTTTATTATCAAATATATTCATTGATATAGAGCACCCCACGCTTTTGATGGTAAAATTATTTTTTCTTTTTGTTGATAACTCTAGTTTTATTCTATATGTGTTGGAGATGATTTTTTTGTTGACCACTTTAAATTTATCCCAAGCGTGTTGGAAATTAAAATTATTTTTCATTTTTGAGTTCGGTTTTCTAATAAAGCGTGCTGTTTTAGTTTTTTAAAACTATTATTTATTTAATTAGCTTTGTAGCATGTTATTAGAGAAGTATCACTGGGAACAACTGTAATCTTATAAATCAACTCAGGTTTTATGGTATATTATTCATTACAGGGACCCTTCTCACAACGTCTCTCAAAAAATGTTAAACTGAAAATATATAGAACCATTATACTCCCAGTTATATTAGGCTATATGGTTGTGAAACATGGGATCTTACTTTGTGGGAGGAGAAACGTTTGCGAGTATTTGAGAATTGTTTGGACCAAAGAGAGGTGAATTGAGAAGACTGAATAACTGTGAGTTACATGAACTTTATAGGAATCCAGATATAATACGAACAGTTATGTCTCGTGACTGCGATTGACAAGGCATGTGGCACAATTGGGGAATGAAAGGAGGTCATGGAAGCTTTTAGTACGAAAATCAGAGGAAAAACGCCCAGTTGGTAGATCAGGAATGAGATAAGAGAATAACATTAACCATGATTTTAGGGAAGTGGGTAATACAGGAAATGATTGGAAAAATTAGCTCAGGATAGAGATGTATGGAGAGCTTATGTCCGCGCGGCCATGAAATTACGGTTTAGGTAGTACCAGTGAGTTGATTAGATGATAATGAATTGACCAGAATAATAAATAGTGGTTTAGAGGTACTCAACGAATTTAATACTGTAGCAAGTAATTTAGGACTCCGGATTGTTTTGGAAAAAGAAAAAAACAAGACTCATGACTGTAACACCAATGAATCCATTTACTACTCAGCAATAAATTTGCATTGAAGGTTAAAAAAGAGCGAGATTTGTAGAAGATTTTATATACTCGGAAACATAAGTAAAAATCAATATTGATGAGATGACAGAGCTATGAATAAGAATTTAAATGGCTACTACAACATTTTTGCAATACTTCCAATTTTAAAATGAAAAACATGAATCGTAGAAAAAAAATCTCCTAAATAAAACAGTAATACGCCTAACACTAATATATGGAAGTGAAACTTTAATTATTTCAAAATGCTACGAAATAAATAGAAGTATTCGAATGGAAGATTCTCAAAAAATCTAACGCCTAATTTACGATCAAGAAATTTGTAGAATAAGAAGAAATGAAGAATTGAGGCATTATACAGGAACCTCAATAATCATTTGTTATTAGCCAGAAAAAGACTCCAGTTGGCTGGTCATGTGGTAAGAATGAACGAACCAAAACCAGGAAATGTCTTACAGGCGGACTTTGAACGAAGGACGACAATGGACAGACCGAGAGAGCGATTGTACGACATAGTACATGCAAATGCCACTAAACTTCTAGGTCTAAGGATTTGGAAGATGGGGACAGGGAAGAATGAAGGACGACGATTGGCGTGACCTGGGCCAATCTCAGGCTGTAGAAACATCTCCTAGTGCTCATTTGTTATCTTCCGTCAGCTGGGAGAGTTGAAACAATCTTCTTGGCGTTTACTGAAAAGAGTATGCTAAGTTCTGGCCCCCTGAAATCATATCCAAACACAATACACATACACATAATTTTACAAGTATAAGGAATTGATGTATAAATTAAAAACAGATCACAATTAATATCCTTAATCTCCGCCGTGTATTGAAACCGAAGCAAAGTATTGTTCAGCTAGGGGCTAACAAGAAGGCAAGCGGGGCATGAAGAGAGGGAGCCTGTTAACGTTGTGATTCACGGTGCACACGGTTCTACGCATTGAACTGTATTAATAATTTACATTGTGCTCTTTTATTCCACATTCCCGTTATGATTCCATGTGTTGTAGTTGATATTGTTCTATTTCCATTAGAGTGTTAATAAAAATTGTGTTTTATTCCACCAGAAACAAGACTAATATTTTCAGAACACTTAGTACTAAGATGCTTGCCATAGAAATGTGATGACTCCAGTATTATATCACACATTCCTTAAGCTCGCCATCTCGCGAGCTCTTAGCTGTATATAGAGTTTTGATGTGTGTATGGGTGAATGCTGGGGTGTGTTATGTGTGTGTTTCTGTGTGTGTGAGGGAGTGAGAGGGGGAGAGAAAGCGAGATACACACAAATCTGCGATATCGTGTTTGACCTTGTTCGGAATTGAAGTCAATTGCGCTATTACTTGAGAGTGGAAGTGGAATATTCGGCAAGATTGCTAATTGCAAATAGGTTGAACTCACTTAAGCCAGTAAATTCATTTGCGGAATTAAGAACTAAGCTTGTAATGAATTGATTTTTGTTGCAATTACAGTATTATACAGCCTTATATGTAGCTGCTTTTCTCAACATGGTTTGTTAGCAAATGTTAGTCTGAAATTATGCATGTTTAAAATTGGTACATCATCGCTTTTACGTAGTTAAGTTTTAAGATTAAATAGGCTTAAACTTCAAAAGATAACAGAAATAATTTACCCCACCTTTAAATAATCAGCGAATTCTTCTTGGTAACAAACAAGCGAGTCAACTATTTATATGAACTCTGTATTTTGTATCCTTTAAACAGCAGTGTGTGCAAATTATTAACTAACACGATCATGGACTATAGATTTCCGATGAGTAGATTGAATTAGGTCACATTACGATAGGCTATGACAAATTAATTTCAAATAGGTCTTGATAATGTTGGTCGCGGTCTCAGTGGTCTAGTAGCCACCAAGTTAAATATGGCTTACATCGAAGGGAAACTAACCCTGAGTGAAATTAGTCTGCCTTATCATTACCAACTCTTAATCGCGACGCTAATAATAATGTAATATATAAATATGAACGTTTGTTTGTTTGTTGGCTTGTTTCTTTGTTCGTACTTTATGCGCGTCCATACCGTTGATCCGATTGTAATGGGGCTTCTTGCAAAAGGTTCAGGAGATTCCCGGGATGAACATAGGCTATAAGAGAGTTGTGATACTCAACTCCTACACCCTTAAAAATCGCCCATTGTAGTGGAAAACGTGAAAGAAGTAGCTCATTAGACGCTTAAATGTCTTACGCTGCCTAAACCATAACAAAATTAATGTAAACAGAATTGAATATATCAAAAAGCTCTACAAAAAAGTCCGCGACTGTATATGTTTATCCCTTACGGATAACTCACAATAACCATTTTTGTCTTTCATTGATGCAAAGAAGATCGAGACAAGTACGTATATTTCTGTGCAAGCGTAGCAGCACATGGCGGATATTCTTTTACGGATAACTCACAATATCGAATTTTGTGTTTTAGCTCATTTATGCCAAGAATATTGAGATAAGTAGATTCCCGGGCAACACCGGGTAATCAGTACGGGGAATCTTAAAATAATTACGATATACATTTATAATTCTTTTTCATTTTACTCATTCAACTAATCATAGGAAGTGCATTAATTTTTGTCTTTCAGCTAATTTATGCCAAGGAGATCGGGATGAGTATATACCCGAGCAACGCCGGGTAAACGCACGGAGTGTCTAAAAATAATAACGATATAAATGTTTCCTTCTACGTATTATCTATACATATAAAACACATTAATTTTCGTATTTCATCTCATTTATGTCAAGAAGATCGGGATAATTAGATTCCCGTGTAACGCCGGGTAATCAGCATGGGGTATCCAAGCAATGTAAGTTTATAGTTATTTTCCTTACACTTATTCAACTAAACATAAAAGCACATTAATTTTCATTTATTTAGGCGTATCAGCGCACGCCGGGTATTAGCTATTCTTAAATATAAATAACCTATTTATATTATCGGCTTTATGATCCGAATTCAGTTACCAGAGTGTAGGGATCACCTTATTGATTCTGACATTGAATATATTGGTTCCATAAGCCTATAGTTAGTTCAATTAAACTACTGTAGTCCCAGTGAAAAAAAATTCTCTGCGAGGGGATGACGGTCTAGTGCGGAACTGGAAGTTTTGAGTTACACGGAGATAGATTCCTCCAATACCATTGGCTGGATGATGACGTGGCCATTGTTCTTCCGATGTATTAATACATAACAAATTAAGTCGAGCACGATTTATTGAGTTAATTTTACTGTTACACTCACATGACGTCATACTAGTTTTAAATGTTATGTTAAATATAATAATAATAATAATAATAATAATAATTAAAATAATAATAATAATAATAATAATAATAATAATAATAATAATAATACATTAATTTATTTAACAGAAAAAAAATATATATCGAAAATATAGCGAAAAAAGAATGCAAAATAATAAGAAAAGTAGTATGAAGGAAATAAAAATATATACAGACACTCATAGTGATATTAGAAAACTAAGGTTAAGATTTTATGGCCATATTAAACGAATGAACTCAAATAAGCTTACAAAACACATAATGGAATTCTACGGAAACAGAAGTAAAGCTCCAGTGGATACTATGAAGTGGATTGGTGAAGTCAAAAAGGACTTAAAATTGGCAGGAATTACTAAAGAACATATCCCAAACAGATATATATTTAGAATCAAGGTGAATAAGTGCCAAGTTGACCAAGAGGACAAACCGAAGAAAAAAAATGGAACAACTTGGACAGATGATAGAAAACAAGCTCATAGCAAAAGAATGAAAGAAATTTGGGCTCAACGGAAACGCCTCTAAGTATTTTGCGTAGTCCTACATGGGCTCATCCGCAACAAAAAATAAATAAATAAATAATAATAATATTCATTTGAGAATTTTCCTCATCATTGAGGGTTTTCTCCAACCAATCTTAGTAATTAACATGAATTAAAAAAAAATACTTCAATGTCAACGGACTTACAGACTATCAGTTTGCAACACAAATTTCGCTTAATTAAAGTTCTCCATCGTTCTCCGTCCTTTGTGTGTTGATCTGTTACACGAAATTTCCTCATTGAATTTTAAATGTCAGTTTTTCCAGGTTGCTCTTGGTCTTCCTTTTCTGCATCTTCCTTTCAATTTTCCATGCATAGACAGTCTTTAGTAGACTTCCATCCTGCATTCTTCTTACGTGCCCATAACAGTTTAGCCATCTGTGTTCAATCCCACTAATTACACTTCTTTCTGCATTCATCCATTTTCTTATTTCTGTATTCCTAATTTTTTCCAGTCGAGGTTTTCTGACAGCTCTTCTCGAAAAATCTATTTAAATTGCAGTTATTCAGTTGACATGTTGTGTCTTATTCCAAACTTCCGATCCATATAATAATAATAATAATAATAATAATAATAATAATAATAATAATAATAATAATAATAATAATAATAATAATAAAAATAAAAATAATAATAAATATAATAAGTACAATAATAAGTATAATAATAAAATGAATAATAAATATAATAATAATAATAATAATAATAATAATAATAATAATAATAATAATAGTAATAATAATAGCTTTATTTACATGGCAGTGTTCAGGCATTAAAGCATTGTCAACCACTCGGACAGGTTAAAAAAATTATACTTACATTTAAATTACAACAAATACAAAAATTATTTCGTAATATATCTATCATATAATTATTATTTACAATATGTTTTCATTTACTCCAGATTTAACGTATAAAATATATAATGTACTTTGTAGTAAAGTTAAAATAATATATTTATCGACCACGCCGTAGCGTAGTGGTTAAGGCACTGCGCTACAAGCAGGAAGGTCGAGGGTTCGAGTCCCGGTGGGGTCAGGATTTTTAAACTGACCAAACTTTCTGGCGGCACTATGGCCCTGGAATCGACTCAGTCTCTAACGGAAATGAGTACTAGACGCTTGTTCTGGAGGTAAAGGCGGCCGTCACGCACAAGCAGGAAGGTCGAGGGTTCGAGTCCCGATGGATCAGGATTTTTAAACTGACCCAAACCTTCTGGCGGCACTATGGCCCTGGAGTCGACTCAATCTCTAACGGAAATGAGTACCAGACGCTTGTTCTGGGGTAAAGGCGGCCGCCACGCAGGGCTAACAACCCTGCTGACATCAAGTGCCGATTGTTTAGAAAATGTGGGGGCCTTAACCTCCTACTACCCCAAGGGCCTCCTGAGGCTTGTAGTGGGATCACTTTACTTTATACAAATGTTTGTTTGTTTGTTTGTTTGTTTGTTCGTACTTTAGGGCTTTTTGCAAAATGTTCAGGAGATTCCCGGGATGAACATAGTCTATAAGAGACTTGTGATACTCAACACCTACATTCTTGAAAATCGCCCTTTGTTGTGGAAAACGTGAACAAATGTAGCTCATTGCACGCTTAAATGGCTTACGCTGCCTAAACCATAACAAATACACAACCTTAATGTACATAGAATTGAATATCTCAAAACGCTCTACAAAAATGTCCCCAACTGCATATGTTTTACTATTTTTGTCTTTGATTGATGCCAAGAAGATCGAGACAAGTACATAAATTCCTGTGCAAGCATAGTAACACATTGTGGGTAATCATTTACGGATAACTCACTATTATAAACCCAACTGGATTTCTTAGGCTTAAACGACCTTCGGGACTTGGAAAATCTGGTAGCGTTTATCTAGCCGAGCGTTTGTATGAGGATGTACAGTTATACAGGTGTTGAAATAAACAAAAGGAGTCTTATTTTAAACTATTTTATTACTAAGGTATAAATAATTAGAATCCCTAAGTATTCTAGCCCTAAATAACTAATCTAAGCCTATATTAAAAACTACAGTACTTTCTGGGGTTTGAGAGAGTGGGAGTTGTGGAAGTTATAAATCTGCCCTAATCTACATGTTTAAAAATGTTATATCCCCTTTTGAAAATATAGTATTAAAACAGTCTACATTGTTTAGAATTCTATCAAAATAGTTAAGGTAATTGATTCTTTTTACAAAAAGTACGGACTGCATATTAAGAAAAATGGTCGGTGACTTACCCTTCAGCAGTTTACACACACAGACAGACAGACACGAGACCCTCACTTCTCAAGTGTTATATACTCAATTTGACCTCTAGTTACCCTAACTGTACTCGCTAACATTCCAATAATCTAAATGTAGGGATGTTTACAGTTAGCTGTGCAAAACTTTTCTCTGAACTATATCATGTCTAAACTCTATCTCAACAGACTTTGAATGTCTAAACTCTATTACAAAAGACTTTGCTTGAATAATTAAAATAATCTATAAAACAATAAAAAATCTATATAAAAGACTATGTATTCATAACACTCACAATAACGAATTTTGTCTTTTAGCTCATTTATGCCAAGAATATCGAGATAAGTAGTTTCCTGGGCAACACCAGGTAATCAGCACGGGGAATCTTAAAATAATTACGATATACATATATTTTTTTTTTTGTTTTACTTATTCAACTAATCATAAGAAGTACATTATTTTTTGTCTTTCAGCTCATTTATGTGAAGACGATCGGACTGAGTTGATTCCCGGAAAACGCGCAGTAAACAGCACGGCGTATCTAAAAATAATTACGATATAAATATTTCCTTCCACTTATTTAACTATACATAAAACACGTGAATTTTCGTATTTCAGCTCATTTATGTCAAGCAGATCGGAATAAGTAGATTTCCGGGCAACGTAGGGTAATCAGCACGGGGTATCTACAAATATAAATTTATAGTCTAATTATTTTTCGTTTTACTTATTGAACTAAACATAAAAGTACATTAATTTTCTTTTATTTAGGCGTAGCAGCGCACGTCGGGAATTAGCTAGTGTTTTATATTAGTATTTAATTGTTTTACAGCTCATTGCCAAACTATGTTTTCGAAATGTGCAATACAAACACGACTCGCGTGGCGTTCGACTCAGCCGCATTCCTTCACGAGACTTTCTCTCTCTGGGACTAGAGTAGCTTAATATTTTCTACATTGCGTTCCGTATATAAATAGGTATAATAAAATAAGTAGCTATAAATTTCTGAAGTAATACGAATCTATAGATGTAACATTGCTATAGTGAATGAAAACTGAGATTTTTTTACATTATGTTACATAAACCTGAATACTTCTTCCATTACTGGCAACGGGACTTTACCAACCGGTATTCAATCGAAGCATATGTGGTGTTTCATTGTTGACAGCAGGATAATTTTTTTGTGTCAAATCACGTAGACCTACTAGTGTCGTGTGGACCTGGTCCTCAACAAACGCGAGATGAAAAAATCAAGTGGTGTTAGATCGCAGGCTCTCTGATGTACGGCGTTGCTCTTCCGATTCATGTTGCAGGGAACATATGGGAGACCATAGTTTTAAATGTGACATGTGAGAGTTAGGTATCAGTCATTGAACATTTGTGTTCGTGTAGCTCACTGTTATATAGCATTCTCCATTCTCTTATCTGCTCGAATCATTTTTACCAAACATTTAAGAGACCTCTCAAAGTTTTATGTTTGTTTTTTTTAAACCGTTAAATTGGCGAAACAATAATTTCTCGTGCCAGTTATTCAAATGTTTCGGACCACAAAGAAAACAAAATCATGTAAAACTCTAAGTTATTAATGTAGGCTACATTTTTACATATTTTGACAGAAACGTAAGTAATTTATAATCATTTGTTTTTCATTGTTTTATAAACAATAATATATAAACAAATGAAATCAATGTATCTTAAAAGATACATTGTGAAGTTAAGGGTTAACGGATTCTGAAGGGACGTAGCCGTTGAAGCTGTTTTGATGAATGTAGTTTTGAAAAAAATTGCAAGCGTGACGCTTTTAAAATTTGCAACAATGTAACAATATTGAATTTGAACGTCCGAACCTCCTCTTTCAAATGCTAGCAAACCTTATTAATTTTGAAAGCACGCTCTTTGAAATTATAACTACTCCTTACACGCTTTATGTTAGCTTGACCTGTATCTGTCTGTCTATGTAATGGAATCTTTGAACACGATTTTGACCCACTTAAAAACATTGGATCGACTTGAAACTTTTTATACTTGTAAAGGACCAATGACAATACAGTAATTTCATAAATTGTTTCTAAGATCCTGGCCAGGATCATCAGGACTTCAAAAAAATAAAGACCGGTATAATAGTTTGCGGACGTATCGACTTTTCAGTCCATCGTTGTAAGAAATTATTATATCCTCTGGTAGCTGAGTTGGTAGAGCGGTGGGCTGTAGTGGTATATAATTTCAGTAACAATGAACTACATGGTCTGTATAGGAAGCCAGATATAATAAGAACAGTTAAGTCTCGTAGACTGCGATGGGCAGGACATGTTGCGCGTATGGGGGAAAGAAAGACGTGCATGGAAGCTTCTTGTAGGAAAGCCAGAGGGAAAACGCCCAGTTGGTAGACCAAGAATGAGGTGGGAGAACAACATTAACTATGATTTCAGGGAAGTAGATTATACAGGGAATGATTGGAAAGCATTAGCTCAGGATAGGGATGTATGGAGAGCTTATGTCCGCGCGGCCATGAACCTACGGGTTCGATAGTACCAGTGAGTAAGTAAGTAATCCATAGGTCGCTGGTTCAAATCCGGCCCAGAGGATTTTTTTTTCGAAGGGTATTACTTTTAGCACGTATTACTATAGTATCGAATTTAAAGATATTTACATTTTTATCTTATTCTGCAAAATATTAATGGCAATTTAGTAAACCTATCATATTGTAATTTATCCAAAAAATATGAAAAGGATACGATTAACTCTAAATATCTATCTATATTAAAATATAAAAAAATGTTATAATAATGTTAGATAATAATAATTTTAAAAAAATATGTATAATTATATTCGTACCTAGACACTGAAAATATCGTAACGAAATTATTTTTCATGGGATTCCGGTTTATGGCAATCAATTAAACTAAAAATAAAAAAATAATAATATAAAAAACTAAAACAATACGCTTTATTAGATAACCGAACTAAGAAATGAAAAATAAATTTAATTTCCAACACGTTTGGGATAAAATTAAAGTGGTCAACAAAAAATCATCTGCAACACATCTAGAATAAAACTACAGTTATCTACAAAAAAAAATATTTTACCATCAAAAGCGTGGGGTGCTCTATATCAATTAATATATTTGATAATAAACAGATATTGGTAAAAGTAAAGTCTCTAAGCAGAAAACGTAAAAACCATAAATGCACCCTCACGCTTTTGATGTTAAAATTTTTTTTTTAGATAATTCTAGTTTTATTCTAGATGTGTTGGAGATTATTTTTTTGTTGACCACTTTAATTTATCCCAAGCGTGTTGGAAATTAAAATTATTTTTCATTTTTTAGATTGGTTTTCTAATAAAGAGTATCGTTTTATTTTTTAAAACTATTATTTATTATATTGTAAGTATTAGGTTTAGTGTGTAGGTAACATCAATGCTATTCTATTGACGAAATTTGGAACATTCCCTTTCATTATATCAAGATTATCGTAGCTCTTTTTTTAAACATGTATTTATGATTAATTGATCTAATTAACTTGATTAAAAGGCTAAATTAAAATAGTATTATAATATCGTTTTTATTCGATTGAATGACTTTAGTGTTTTAGCAGCTTTCACTCGATCAACTTACTTCCTTAGCTGGATAAGTAATTAAATTATATTATAACTGCATTTCAAGGTTATGGATTCACTATACATTTATAATCTAATGCACTACTCTAAGATAATATTTATAAATTGACCGTAAAAGAACCAAAATTTCGATATGAAGTGGACCGTGGACACGGCGTATTTTCTTTACAACGTTCTTCAAATTCTCATGATTTTAAAGTTGCGATTCAAAGCTGGACATGAAACAGATGTTATATTTAAATTTTGAATTTTACATCAATTCTAGTTACGTAGTTACGCGATGAAGTAGATGTTAGCTGGAGCGGACCAAATGCGAGTCTGGTTGATTAACTGCAGCATTTTAGTACTGGTGAGGAGTAACCTCAGAACTGTTCTGTGGCAAGTCTATCCCGCTGGTGCTAATCAATTAAATATACTGTTATGTACAAAACACATTTTACAATTACATTCTGTCATCCATTTTATCTCATTACGAATGTCCACTTGGTCAAACCCGGACATTTTTTTCACGATTAGAAATATTCACTCTGACTCCCTCGGTAAGATATTAAATATAAAATTGGTACCTGGTAGGTCAGTCGTCCTCAACTAAATTACTAAACTTCAATAAGTTGTTCCAATGTGGAGGCCTTTCAAAATCAATGTTTCATCTTCTGCAGAACCAGTTAAAGTGCAGAAGATTAAACATTGCCTTTGAAAGGCCTGCTTATTGGAATTACTTAATGAAGTTTAATCGTTTAGTTAAGGACGACTGACCTACCAGGTACCAATTTTACATTTAATATCTTATTAAATAACCTCAACGGTGCTTTAATATGCATTTTAAAAGTGTTGACCCCTCGGTAAAGTTTAAGAAATTGAAGTCTGAGACCAAATTTTGTCACCTCTTTCGTTCTCAGCTTCGAATCCATAATTAAAGTTTTAAAAACATAAGACACCAAACATTGTTGTCGTCGTGTATTTTATTTCATAGCTCCTAGTGGAATAGACGTCATCACGCTTGTCTCCGATTCTAAGGCAGGGCTACAGAAGCTCAATCAGTTTGGGATCAAAGGATCTTCCAGCCTGAAATGAGAAGACTCTCAGCAAATGTATTCGTTTCATTAACTCCCAAATTTGAATTGCGTTGCTACGGCCCTGAGCTGTAAAAAAAAACCGTCGTTAAATAAAAATACTAACTAATTTTCCCATGTTTTACCAAGAAATAAATCTTCCAGACAGACATTGGCTTCGATTTTACATGGTACATTATTTCTTCAGATAGCATACAATATTTCTGGAAATTAAGCTTCTGTTATTTTCTACTGCTGTAGTCTCTGGATAACGTTGTTGTCTCGGTCTAGGTCTGCATGGGTTCAGTCCCTGGTCGGAAAACGTTTCCTGAGTGAGTTTTCTTCAGATTTTTTTTACCTAAAAGACAAATTGAAGGGAACTTAAATCCGAAATGTTTTTCGAACACCAACAGATCACAATAATCACCATGTCGTACTTGCCTTATTTAGTATGAATATGTGAGTGATTGGTGTCGCCTGCCTTAAAAGTTCGTGTAGTCTCGGGGGTGGCCGTAGGATTGATCTGATCACTCCTCTGGGGAGGCCCCCCATGGCTGTATGTGGTCAGAAAATATGTATCTGATCCAGAGTTAAAACCATTTCCTCATATATCGTGTCCCTCTAAGTTCCATGAGTCATAGGGTATGTTAATGCACATAAGAATGGAGAGTTTTAAGGAAGGAAAAGAAAGAAAATTATATTTTATTATTTAATAATAGTGATTATGGTTGCAAGACGATTTGTTTGATATTCTGTGCTTTCTTGTTTCCTTGATAGTTGTTTTATTCCAGGTAATTAATCTATACGTTATTCAATTGACTGATTTTTTTTCCTTTATAGGTACGTAGACTGTTTCCTGAAGTCCGAGTAGAGTACCGGTACATGAGAAGAATTCTGTAAGTCTTAAATTCATATACAGGGCAAGTCAAAATGTTGTGCAGGTTTTCAGAAATTTATTATGTGAAATGTAATGAACATATAATATTGTGAGACATATTGTATGAAAGGTAAACTCTCAAAGTTTTTTTTAAATATTCACAGATGTTCTATGTGAGCGCCTTTTGTTACATGACAGATGTCAAGCCGATATTCAATCTCCTGCCAAACTTTCTGTAGCAGTCCGCGGTCGATATCAGCATTGGCTGCTGTGATGCGGGCACGCAGTTCATGCAGTGTTGTTGGAAGTGGTGGTACGTAAACATGATCCTTTACAAGACCCCACATGAAGAAATCACACGGGGTTAGATCTGGTGAACGAGGTGGCCAATGAATGAGTTGTTGATCACCCTGAGATGCACGGCCTATCCAGCGTTGTGGTAAAGCCGTATTCAAATGGTCTCGAACACTGCCATGGTAATGTGGAGGGGCACCATCCAACTGCAGAATGAAATCTGGACTATCCGCTTCAAGCTGCGGAAGGAGCCATTGTTGTAGCATATCAAGGAAAACATGTCCGTTCACAGTACGTTCATGAAAGAAAAAGGGCCCATAAACCTTTGCATGGGAAATGGCACAAAAGACATTCACTTTCGGAGAATCGCGTTGATGTTCCAGAGTTGCATGGGGGTTACCAGTTCCCCAAATCCTTACATTGTGTCTATTCACTTTTCCTGAAAGGTGGAAAGTCGCTTCATCACTGTAAACTACCCTCTCATGGAACTCATTCTCTTCCATTAAATGCGAGAAAATCAACACAGAAGGACGCTCGCAAAGCATAATCGGCGGGTTTTAAGGCTTGAACCAGTTGCAAGTGGTAGGGTTTCATCTGTAAACGTTTCCAGAGAATCCGCTATCCAGTTTTTTGTGGTAGTTGAAGTTCTGTCGCTCCCCGGTAGGTGGATTTCTGTGGACTCCGCACGAAGCATGTGCGAACGCGTTCGACTGTCTCTTCACTCGTCGACGGACGGCCAGTCGATTTTCGTTTACAGATACAGCCTGAATCCCTAAATTGTGTGTACCACTTACGAATGGATCTCCCATCCTCCGGCGGGTCTTTATCGTATCTGGTACGGAAATGTCGTTGAACATTAGTCACAGAGTTGTTTACATGGTAATCAAGCACACAGAAAGACTTCTGATCCCCAGTCAACGCCATTTTCCTTTACTGCTCTGCTGTTGACATCTTGCGGGTGAACGCGGAACTTTAGAAGTGGACAACTAAACTTTGAGAGTTTACCTTTCATACAATATGTCTCACGATATTATATGTTCATTACATTTCACATAATAAATTTCTGAAAACCTGCACAACATTTTGACTTGCCCTGTATATGTAACGAATATATTTGCTTCCATTAATACAAGAATTCGATTTTATCGGAGAGTGTAGGCGTATTTTAATGAGGGAAATTTAGAAGAGTTAGTTGAATTAAAATACCTAGGAACAATAATTACAACCAGGAATGAGGTGCACAAAGAAATTAAACATGAACCTAAGTCTGGAAGTCCGTGCAATTACGCATTACAGGGACTCTGGGCGTCCCAACTTTCATCACAAGTAATGCCACGAGTGATTTCCAAATTATCGATAAATCCACGACTCACCAAGTGAGGAGTAAATGTATCTAGATAATTTGGATATCAAGAGTGGCATCTGCTAGGAATATTTAACGAATAAAATTAAGCTGTTCACTCACAAATCGTTATTTAAATATAGTTATTTTAAAATATTTATATATTTAATGTAAACGGCGATGTTTGAAAACAAATGAGAAATTTTTGTTTCACATGTTTGTCATAAGTAATGCCTCGAGTGATTTCCAAATTATCGATAAATTCACGACTCACGAAGTGAGGTGTGAATTTATCTAGAAAATTTGGAAATCAAGAGTGGCATTTGCCAGGACTATTTAACGAATAAAATAAAGCCTCTTTTACTAAAAATTAATTATTTGAACATAGTTACCGGTGTTTTAAAATATTTACATAGTTTAATGTAAATCGGCGATGTTTGAAAACAAATTAGAAATGGGTAGTTTATTGTAACTTCACTGCAACTCGATCATATTATTTATTGCCAAATAGGATCGCAATATTGTAAGAATGCACTCCAGTGGAGAAATAATGAAACACATCAAACTATTATAATCAATATTATAGGTTAATCATTTATATTTTGAATAAACAACTCAGTAAAATCACTGAATCTATTCATTATTTGCTATATTCAATGTATTTGTTGGAGAAAAATAATGCTCTAACCTGCTCAGAGTATTAAAAAAGGAGGAGCTTTCTTTATCACAAAAGCAGGAGCTGATAAAGAGAAATCGATAAAGAGCGAGGTGAAACACGAATGTCATTGGTGTAAAACAGAATTCATTGAAACGTGATTGGTCATTGACTACCATTTGCGACATGAGTTAAATACTCACGCAACCAGATCATATTATTTATTGTCATAGGTTCGCAATATTGTAAGAATGCTTCCTAGTGGAGAAAAAATGAAGCACATCAAACTGTATATCAATTAATTTCTAATGTCCTATGATGCAAATATGTCAATTATATATTTTGGAACGTTATTACCTGAGAAAAAATACATTTAAGAAAGTGAAAACAGTGTTTTTTTTTCTTATGGTATAATAAATTGCTAAAAAATGTTTTTATATTACCTCTCGCAACCGCGATAAGTTTACATTCGTGCACTATATATACAATCTGTCCACCGCTGTGGTCTCGAGGTAGCGTGCTGCCTTGTCACGCAGCGGTCCCGGGTTCTATCCCCGGTCGGGGCAATTTTTCTGGGTGAGATTTTTATCGGGGTTTTTCCTCACCTGTAAGACAAATGTCAGGAAAACGTTAAGGCCCAAATGGTCCCCGAAATCATATGGCCATCTTCTTCATCATCCATATCATTATCATCCTCATCTTCCACCGGTGTGTAAAGCACGGGAAGCTACAACACCTACAATTCCCTTGTAAAGCTGCAAGCATAGCATGACAATGCTATGACTACAGTAAAGGACCTGCCTTCGGGCAGAATTACTATGGATGGATATACAATCTGGTAGCCACATGCAATCATTGCAAAATAACGCTATGACCTATACAGAATGTTAAAATGGAGGTGCTTGATTTTACAGTGATAAAATTAAACTGATAAGATCGAGGTGAAAAACGACTTGATTGGTTGTAAATAAAAATCATTAAAATGCGATAGGTCATTGACTCCCATTTGGGGCATGAGTTAAATATTTAACATTTTCCAATACTGTTATTTTAACACAGTTCCAATAATGGATCATATTATACTAATATTGTCGAAAATAAAAAAGTTAATGTCTGAACATAACAATGAACTACATGGTCTTTATAGGAAGTCAGATATAATAAGAACAGTTAAGTCTCGTAGACTGCTATGGGCAGGACATGTTGCACGTATGGGGAATGAAAGACTTGCATGGAAGCTTCTTGTAGGAAAGCCAGAGGGAAAACGTCCAGTTGGTAGACCAAGAATGAGGTGGGAGGGTAACATTAACTATGATTTGAGGGAAGTAGAGTATACAGGGAATGATTGGAAAGCATTAGCTCAGGATAGGGATGTATGGAGAGCTTATGTCCGCGCGGCCATGAACCTACGGGTTTGATAGTGCCAGTGAGTAAGTAAGTAAGTAATGTCTGAACCAGGAATTGAACATTAATTTTTCATTTCACAATATCATTTTAATGAGTTAAATAGTAAAAAAAAAACGTTAAACTGGAAATATATATTACTGTCATTCTCCCAGTTATATTATATGAATACGAAACATGGACTTATACTTTAAGGGAGGAGAAAATATTATGATTATTTGAGAATTATGTTCTCAGGAATATTTTTGGACCGACGAGAGATCCACAGACAGGCAAATGGAGAATACTAATTTACAGTGAGCTACATATTCTTTATGGGAAACCAAATATAATAAGAGTAATTAAGTCTCGTAGACTACGATCGGCAAGACATGTGGCACGAATGGGAAATGAAAGAGGGTCATGTAAACTCGTCGTAGGTGAAACAGAGGGAAAGCCCCTAGTAGTTAGGACAGGGAGAATGATGTTAACCATGATTTGAAAGAAATAGATTATAAGGGTATGATTGGATAACATTAGCACAGTTAGAGCTATAGACAGCTTATATCCGCGCTACCATGAATCTTGTAGCATTAGTAATTCCTAGAATTAAAATTAATTTGGTTATTATTTGTGACCACACAATAAGCTGTTGTTATACAGTCGTTAACGGTAACTCAAGGGTTGGCAGGTACATGTACCTAGCGATGCGAAACTAATGTTTATTATAAAAGTGTAAATTTGATTGACATGTTGAATATGGTCAGATTTGCAAAACAATAAATTTTGTTAAAAGGAATACTTGAGCCAATTTTAAAACTTCCTAGAGAAATGAATGTAAAAGGCCAAGAAATGTTATTGTTAACACAGAGTGTGGCCAGTAGCTCCCATACGAGTACATACAGAGATGAGCAAGTAGCTCCCTTATTGAAAACAGAGTGGGCTAGTTTATCATATTACGAGTGTTCAGAGGAGCCTGTTGCTCCCATATTACTACCTAAAAGTGTGAATCAATCTATCGTACATTTATATACCAGGGAAGTCAAGATTTGCTCAAGTAGTCTACAAACTATTATTAATTTGTTGTGAATATTGTGTTGTTCATAAGTGGTTTACAAAATAAACCCTTTTTATTACACAACTCATTGTTACTGTTTATCGAATTCCTTATCCTTCACACCGATAGAACCCAGAAATAAGCTTAATCTAAAATACGCCCTGAAGAGACCCTCGTGCCTTCTAAAGCTTGCTGCAATCTACAGTTTCACAGATTCGATAATGCCAGTAAATTAATTAGTATACCAGTATACATCCTTAAATACGTAGGCCTACATACATATATACATAGTGTTCTGCCCAAGAGCAAGTCTTTCACTGCAAACTCGTCATTCTCCACTCTTTCCTTAACTCAGCCTTCCTTTTTGTATTGGCATAGTTTATTGCTCATTCTTATGTCTATCTTTTACTAAAATATTTTTATATTAAAGCATTTTAATCTGCAGGAAGTACCTATTTATCCCATAGACCGATGATTTTGCCTCCTCCTGTTTGTAATGAGAGATACCTACGCAAATCAACTTCTTTGACAAGGAAATCGATTCAACAATGTACGATCGATATGGCACTGCTAGAAATGCCAAAAGAAAACGAATTAAAAATTACAAAAAAAAAGTTTACTTATTTTGCTCTAAAACAATTATTAAATGTTGTATAATGAATCTGCATTATTGTTAATAGTTATTTCTCATAAGATCATCTGTTATTGATTTTATCCAAGCCAAAAGAGATTTACAGTAATGATACGCTAATTGTAACAATACAGACAGCTTAAAAATCGCCCGGAAGTACGATCGGAATACATAACCTCACATTTGGTAAATACTTACTTACTCACTGGCACTATCGGACCCGTAGGTTCATGACCGCGGGACATAATCTCTCCATATATCCCTATCCTGAGCTAATGCTTTCCAATCATTCCCTTATAATCTACTTCCCTCAAATCATAATTAATGTTATTCTCCCACCTCATTCTTGGTCTACCAACTGGGCGTTTTCCCTCTGGCTTTCCTACAAGAAGCTTCCATGCAAGTCTTTCATTCCCCATACGTGCAACATGTTCTGCCCATCGCAATCTACGACACATAACTGTTCTTGTTATATCTGGCTTCCAATAAAGACTATGTAGTTCATTGTTATGTAGTCTTCTCCATTCACCTGTCTGTTCATCTCTCTTTGGTCCAAATTTTTTCCTAAGTACTTTATTCTCAAATACTTGTAATCTCCTTTCCTCCCTTAAAGTAAGAGTCCATGTTTCGCACCCATATAATATAACTGGTAGAAGAATAGTTTTATATATTTTCAGTTTAACGTTTTTTGAAAGGAGTTGGGCCATCAAGAGTCTCTGCAATGCATAATAGCACGCATTTCCATAATTGAGCCTATGTTTAATTTCTTTGTGCATGTCATTCCTATTTGTGATTATTTTTTCTAGGTATTTGAATTGAGCCACTTCCTCAGAATTTCCCTCATTTGTCATTAGCTGTCCATTTCCATTATATAATGAATTTATACGTGTGACCATATATTTAGTTTTATTGACATTTACTTCCAGTCCTAATTTCTTAGTGTTACTCAATAGTGTGTGCGTATTGTCCTTTAGTATCTCCTCGCTATCAGCCAATAATACTACATCATCAGCATAAACTAAAAGCTTATTAATACCATTCAGTTGTAAGCCTTCCTCATTCTCTAAAGATTTAAAGGCATGCTCTAGTACACAATTAAATAGTAGAGGAGATAGTGCATCTCCTTGCTTCAACCCATTCTGGATTTCAAAAGTGTCCGAAAACTGTTTGCTTACACGCACCCTACTCTTTGTGCCATTTAGACACTTTCGTATAAGTCTAAGTTTTTAGGAATTCCGAACTCCAGCAGGATACTATATAACTTCTCCCTCTTAATTGAATCATATGCTTTTTTGAAGTCTACATGTAATTGATGTACAGTACCATTATATTCCCATTTCTTTTCTAAAATCTGTCTTATACTAAACATCTGATCTGTTGTAGACCTGTTTCTTCTAAATGCACTTTGATTATCTCCTAGAATGTCATCAATATAGGGAGTATGTCTGCTTACTAATATATTTGTAAGAATTTTGTACGAAGTTGGAAGTAATGAGATGCCCCTGTAGTTGTTGGAATCAGTTTTATCTCCTTTCTTATAAATTGGTACGATGTTGGTAAATATTAATCATAATTATTTTTAGCTTCTGATGTGTATTATTCACTAAATAGTCACTCCAAATCCAACACGAGTTTGAATTTTTCATTAGACAAAATCACTCGAAAATTTGTCGTTCGTGATTTTTTCAGAAAAACATAACCTCATGTTCGATTACTGTTGATAATCCTTCAGAACAATAGTTCGTTCAGAGGGAACCATTTTTTAAGAATCATGTGTTTACTCCCAAATCCGTTGTTTATGAATTCTGCGCGTTGGTCAACGTGATGGCAAGGTTCGTATGTAGAATAAAAACAATTACCATCTACATTTTATTGAAATGCACGATTCGATAGTTTACAATATGTGTTCAAACACATTTCTTTGTGTCCCATTAGTTCATTACATGTTTCATAACTTCGCAACAATGACCGCTCAACTCTGTCGAGCATAGCATATTCTGTTGAATGAGGTGAAACGCATAGTTGAATTTGGTAAACAGCTGAGTTATGGTGGATTCTGGAGTATCATACACCATTATTTTGACTATTTAACTCATGCCCCAAATTACAGCCAATGACCAATCACGTTTCAATGAATTTTGTTTTACAACCACTGACTGACGTGTTTAACCTCGCACATTATCGATTTCTCTTTATCAACTCCTGATTTTGTGATAAAGAAAACTGCTCGTTTTTAATATTCTCCTCAGCTCAGAGCATTATTTTTCTCCAACAAATACATTGAATATAGCAAATAATGAACAGATTCCTTGATTTTACTGAGTTATTTACTAAAGGAAATTAATTATTGACATATAATATTACTATAATATACAGTTTGATATGTTTCATTAGTCCACCGCTGTGGTCTCGAGGTAGCGTGCTGTCTTGTCACGCAGCGGGCCCGGGTTCGATCACCGGTCGGGGCAGTTTTTCTGGGTGAGGTTTTTATCGGGGTTTTTCCTCACCTGTAAGACAAATGTCAGGAAAACTTTAAGGCCCCAAACGGTCCCCGAAATCATATGGCCATCATCATCCTTATCATTAACACCATCATCACCATAATCCTTCACCGGTGTGGAAAGCAACGGGAAGCTACCACACCTACACAATTCCCTAGTAAAGCTGCAAGCATAGCATGAAAATGCTATGGTTGCAGTGATGGACCTGCCTTCGGGCAGAATTACTATGGAATGGAATGTTTCATTATTTCTCCACTAGGGTGCATACTTACAATATTGCGATCCTATTTTGGCAATAAAGAATATGATCAAGTTGCAGTGAATATGCACAACCTCACACTTCTGACTTGTTTTCAAACATAGCCGTTTACATTAAATATATAAACATTTTAAAACACCGCTAACTTTATTTAAATAATGATTTTTGAGTAAGAAGCTTAATTTTATTCGTTAAATGGCCCTGACAAATACAACTCTTGATTTCCAAATCCTCTAGATAAATTCACGATGTCATGAGGTGGCGAATGAATTTATCGGTAATTTGGATATCACTCGAGATATTACTTGATAAACTCCCCAGAGAAAAATCCAGGACTTGATTACATTGCGTAGCGTGTACCTACACCAATTCGCACAACTTCATAAACTTGTTTATGATAGCATTTTATGTTTCATATTATCTGCATGGACATCTTTCCTAAACGTTTGTCCGTGAGTTCCTTCTACACTCTGTGTACTGTATTACTGAAGTGTCTTTGATATATTAATTCTGTTAGTATATTAATAGACCGTATGATTTATAATTGAGTTATTTATGCAACATAGAAGACTGTTTTCATTTCATTGTGAATTATTTTTAATTAGATTTTTTAAATAGTTTTCTTTTGTTTGTATCTCACATAATGAACAGCAAAAACTTTTATATACTAAATGACCGGATATGAATGGGAGCAATTCTATATTTGAATTTAAGCTGATGTTCTTATGAATTTTACAGTTTTTTTTAATATCACAAACCTCTGTGTTTGTTGTAACTCGATCATAATAAACCGTGTCCCATTCAAACCTCCCACATTTTAATTAATAATAACTCTCGAAGTATGCGGAATTATAAAATGAGGTTGGTATTAAAAGAAAGAGAAACTCGAAGAATTTTTGTTTTCATTGTTGCAGTTAATTCATCTGTCGCATGTTGAACAATAATGAGATAAAACAAATGGCGACTCCTCAGCAACAAGCACAAACTGTTTTCCGGTATGCAGAGACGAAGTCAATAATTGCAGTGCAAAGAAATTACCAGAGAGAATGTAGAGGAAATGCACCTGAAAGGAAGACCATGACTTGAGAAGTTTCTGGCGACTGGAAGCGTTAAAAAAGAATCAGGAGGTGCTCGTACAGGTGTTTCAGAAGAAAATATTGAAGAAATTAGAGCAAGATTTCAGAGTAATATACAAAAATCAATTCGCCAAGCTTCCCGGCAGTTCTATGGACATGTTGGACAGAACGTGGCACGAAATCGAATACAGACTTGATATTGTTCGTGTTACTATTGGTGCACATATAGAGCTGTTTTAGTGTGTGGCAATGAAAATTCTTTTAGTTTCTGTTTCGTTTAACACCGGCCTCATTTCATAATTCCGCATACTTTGTTAGTCATGGTTAATTAAAATGTGGTAGGTTTGAATGGGACACCCTGTACTATTATCACTGATCATTCAGACTCTGTTGTATGGTTGTATGGTTATTTTGTAAGTTGTCGAAGGAAGAGGGAATGATGTAAGTATTAATCAACCAAGCTCGGAATAAGATGGAGGAATGGCGTTCATATATATCGCATCGTATTGAAATCAATGTATTAGATCTCCGTGTTGCCTTTCCTATATTCCGCCTTTCCTTTTAATGTTCTCATCATTCAATGAAAGTAGTAAGCCAACTAGCACGTAAAAATAACTAAAATATAGAACAGGATTTACATTTATACCCAGGACGTGTATCAGGTTTTTCATGTCTCTCTCTCCATCTCTCTCTCTCTCTCTCTCTCTCTTTTACTCTTTCTCGCTCTATTTTATCTCTCCTTTCTCTCTCTTTCTCGCTCTATTTTATCTCTCCTTTCTCTCTCTTTCTCTGTCTCTTCATCTCTCTCATTATATATCTCCTTTATATCTCTCTTTCTCGCACTCTATTTCTCTCCCTTTATCTCTCTATCTCTCACCCTTGTTGGAGCATCTATCTTTATTCTATCTTATTCTCACTTTCTTTATGTCTCTCTTCTTTCTCCCTTAATTTCCTCTTTCTCTCTCGTTTATT
>JASPKZ010001793.1:0-53645 GCA_030220185.1 Diploptera punctata
GTTGCTTTAGTTTTTTAAAACATATTATTTATTACTTTTAATATCTTCATCATCATCATCATCCAGGGATTAACCTTGTTGGCTCGTTCCGGTTTCACGAAAATAAACAGAAAAAAAGTGTGAAATTAACCCATTTAATTGTTGCGTCTCTTTTAGTTAGAAAATGTTGAGGTAGTAGAGTAGGAAGATTTAAACCTGTGATGCGGCAGTTCTCTGACGTAGAGAACATTATCCGCGCACAGTTACTTGTTTGTCAGCATGTTTATGTAACACGTGTTCTAACTTCTCATTGCACGCCACACGTCACTTTACACATTGTTAGTTTTAAATTGTATTCATCAAAATGCAGAGTGTTTATTTATGTTGGATTGTGACTGATGATAGTATTCTAAAATAGCACCCAGCATCGTGAGGAATTTGTTTGGGTAGCTACAACAAGTAGCGGCTCCACGTTGAGAAAACCAGCTATAACGGCTGATGAACCAGATATGCTGACCACATATCACCTCTACACTGGCTGGATGATTGACACATGTACAGCCTTTGAAAAAGATGATGGCGGCAACTCTTAATGGTGGAAAGTTTAAAAGTTTTGAAGAGCGATTCACACGAGTAAGTTGTTACACGTGGTGTCTCCTTTGAGGTCAAATCCGGCGGCATGAGGGAGCAATCATAGATTTATACCAATCGTTATTGAAACAATTTCAACAAATAAATGTATTAATTGAATTTCTAAGTTAAGAGAGTTATCAGATGACTGAAAGCAAGTAATGGTCTCTTAAACCAATCAATACCAATTAGCGCTTATTTCTGATGCAGTATTTGTACTGTTCGCTTCAGTAGAGCAGTTGGTAAGATGCTTTCTTGCGACGACGCATGGCCCTGGTTCGATCCTGGCCAGGATTTTTTTTAAAATAACGTCGTTTATTTTTTATAATACCTACACGTTACCAGGCTACGTTATAATTTGTATATATAGGGAAATTCATTAATTAAAGGGAACAGCTCAATGATTGTAAAATCTCGTTACTTTGTTTAAAAACACAAGGCATAGCAAGATTGTTTATTTCAACTACTAATGTAAAATGCGTCTGATTAATTTAAATTAAGACAAGTTAATATATAATGTCATTATACAAGTAAGTCCTGGAGTATTGCATCGCTTCATACAAGACAGTTTCTAGCAGGGAATGGTTGTGGTCTATTGTGGAGGGAGCTTATGTTTTCCCATGCAAGAGGTCGCGTGTTCGATCCCGCTGTCACGAGTTTCTCTCAGTTTCTCTCTTTCTCTCTTTCTCTCTCTCTCTCTTTTCTCTCTCTCTCTCTCTCTCTCTCTCTCTCATCTCAATTAATTTTCTTTGTTTTGTTTTATTGTTTTAGCTTTGATTTATTTACAGCATTTTCCGCACTACTTATACACGCGAAATTATTTTCCATTGCACGACACACAACCAAATAGAACGGATTTTATTTTCTCAAATAGTTGTATACTTGTGAACCAAACAACTGACATCTGGTCATGCGCAGTGACTTCGTTGTAGGACTTGGAAAAATTAACTGTGCGGCAACAATTATTTCAAAGGCTGTACATGTATTACTTTCCTATATTTCAAATGAGAGCTTTGGCGCTGGATTTTAGTGCCTTGCAGTAAAAAGGCACTTATTTTTTTTACATGGACATTGTACATCACATGTTTCTGTGGAAGAAGTGTAACTCTTGCACCATGGAGATATTCCATAAACACCGCCTTACAGCTAAAAACGGCAAAACTAACTGTTTACAAACATGTTTATTGATAACACTAAAGTCTTCACTATCTAGCTACTGAAATAAAGCGGTTGACAAACCGAGGAGGAAATTATACTTAACTGTTTTCTTTTAGTGTATTTATATATATAGACATCCGAGCTTAGTTCACAACTTGCATAAGGTATTATTCCGCGGACTCCATCTGTTGGGGAACTGTGGCATTACTTTTACCCGCCATATGACTGAATTGTCTGTGGAAGTGTCCATGATAGAAATGTTTACATAGACAACATGATATTTTACGGGACATAACACTGAATGCAAGGTAAGATGGCGCCAGTAATTAGTAACTTCCATCTCTTCATGACCAAGTATTATATATGGATCTGCCTAATCAGACGTTTACTCTTTTTTCCATAAAGTCGATACATATCGATTTATTTAGAATTTCATTAGGTCTACGAGCAGAATTTATGATCCATGCTGACTCGCCTGTTATTTTCACAATGTAGCTAATGTAGGATTTTTTCAGTAAACTGTTTGAAAACATTCAAAATAATTTGTTTCTCTCCGCTCTTCAAACGTTTTCTATTTTGATGCTTCAAATATTTGTAGGAAAAGCAGCCAATGAAAGAATTGAGACTTGAAAGTAGTTTTGAAGTTCCTTAGAACAAGATGGATACAACATGTTCATCGAATGGAAGATCACAGAATACCCAAACTAATGTTAATATATCAACCTGCAGGAAGAAGAAGACCAGGACGTCCACTCAATAGACTTCTGCATGGTGTTTCTCTTGAGGCCGAAACAGGTCAACAAATGGCCTAAATTCGTGAATGTAATATGATGATGATGATGATGATGAAAGAATTGAAATTGTAAAGTTTCTACATTATGCATGCATAAGAATGTTGATAGTGATTCGTCCGTTCGGTGGGATCATAAATCCAGACAAACCCCTTTGTTTTTTTTACAGCAGTAGGCTATGTGCCAGTACCGGCCGGGTCTTCTCTTCATCATTCTTCCTCGTACAACTCACTTTATACTACTCACAAACACATAAACATACACTCATCCTACACACAGTACAAGGATGCATCTAAGTAAAATGATCTGCCGAAGTGGTGTGTAAATTGAAAGTAGATCACATTAACGCCAGAGCGGAACCCGACGGACGATAAGAGCAGTGACCGGCATTATGACACACAATCTGTTCAGATTTCAGAACACTTACTGTTTCCCATGTGAGGCAACATTAACACCACGGCGCGAAAGGTCTAGAAGGCATTAGGCCTACCAGCCGGCTGCTGACGATCCAGTCGTTACAACCTGAGTCGCTACTATTTGAATGGGCGCCGGTCCCATAGCAAGGCATAATGCCTGATACTGCTCGGCTACGAAGCGGAAATCTTGAAATAACACTTATATAATACAGGACGAATCTAAACTCTGCTTCACAAGATATGTGTTCTGGGATGAAGCAGGGCTGATAACTTATTTTGTGCCTATTGCCTGAAAGACGAGAGCCTTAATCGTCTTCTACCCCAAGCACCTGCTAAGCCCATAATTAGAGCCAAGATTGTAGCACAGATAATACATATTGAACTCTTTGTACGTGGAGCCAACACAAGAGAAATTATTACGAGTTTTATTTCTCATTACACTGTGTTCACTTTTAGCGCATATAAACATTTGTTTTACTCGTAATATACTTCATTTTGACTTTTTCATAAGTAATGTCACGAGTGATTTCCAAATTATCGATAAATTCACAACTCACGAAGTGAGGAGTGAATTTATCTAGAGAATTTGGAAATCAAGAGTGGCATTTGTTAGGACTATTTAACGAATAAAATTAAGCTTTTTACTAAAAGGTAATTATTTGAATATAGTTACCGGTGTTTTAAAATATTTATATAGTTAATGTACACGGCGATGTTTGAAAACAAATTAGAAATGTGAGGTTATGTATATTCACTGCAACTCGATCATATTATTTATTGCTAAATAGGATCGCAATATTGTAAGAATGCACTCTAGTGGAGAAATAATGAAGCACATCAAACTATTCTAATCAACATTTTAGGTTAATCATTTATAGTTTGAATAAAAAACTTAGTAAAATCACTGAATCTATTCATTATTTGCTATATTCAATGTATTTGTTGGAGAAAAATAATGGTCTAACCTGTTCAGAATATTAAAAAAGGAGGAGCTTTCTTTATCACAAAATCAGGAGCTGATAAAGAGAAATCGATAAAGAGCGAGGTGAAACACGACTGTCATTGGTGTAAAACAGAATTCATTGAAACGCGATTGGTCATTGACTACCATTTGCGACATGAGTTAAATAGTCGCAATAAATATTTATTTGGTTACATTTCATACATTTACCAATCTTTTTATTACTGAAAATTAATGTTTATTATTTTACTCGTTGTTAGCATTTTGTTACGTTAAAAAATATGAAATGCGCACAACGTGCAAAGAAGTTTATCTCTAGTTTATTAGGTTAGCGTTGTATCATCTTGTAGGACTGCTAACTCTGCTAATCGCAAATACGGATTACTTGATTAAACCCAGTAAATGGAGAATCAAGAGATACCTACGTGGATCAAGAAGGCCGTGGTGACATCTGACTTGCGCTTTAACTTGAAGCGGTAGTCTTACAACTCGGCCGTGATGTGTTTATTTACATAACATGATTTTAAAAAGCGTTTGTGCGCGTGTTTATGTGATTTAGCTAGGCCTACTTTCTATGTAATCTACACTCGGGGCGATGTTTTAACAATGGGTGAGTGGACAATATTTCATTTTTGTGTTAACTTTTTCAAGTTCAAAATAAGTGATGCGTTTTTTTTATTTATTTATTTTTATTTATTTATTAATAACATGCTCCATTACAGAGTAATACTACATGTTTGGAGTATTCTTTTACAAACCAATTAAAATTTACTTAAAATACAGTTCTATGAGTACAATGTTATAATGCTGATAAGATAATAATAATAATACTAACAATATCAACAATAATAATAGAAACAATAATATTGAAATAATTAACAACATGATATAGACTAATTACTAGGTATTAATGTAATAGCTTTTACATTTTAATAAATTGTTCTTAGAATATACTTATGTCAATAATTATAATTATGTGTAGAAGTTTATGTAATTTCACTATTGCTTGTTTTTTTTATTAGGGAATATCTATTGTATATATGAATTTATGAAAAGCATGAAGATGTTTATGTGTGAGATCTTTGTTAGTAGTTGGCCACTTTCCTCCACTTGCCGTTATTTCGCGAATCATGGTTCTCCTTTGTTTTTCCAGAATTCTGCACCTGTATATAAGATGTTCTGAAGTTTGGTCTTCCTCATCGCATGGACACTTTGCGTTATCTAGAATCTTGCCGTGTCCTGTAACGAGTGCTGTAAACTCCGGAGAACTTGGTATCTGCATCTTCCCTCTCTGGTCCACCCTCGGGAAGAACGTTCTGCAAACGCTTCCTTTGTTGGTGTTGTCCCACTGAATTTGCCAGCTGGTAAGACTTTTCTTTCGCTGTTCCGTCGTGATTGTTGTCATAGGGATTTTATTATACTCTATGATTAGGTCACTCTGCGCTGCTGCTTCCTTAGCTAGTTTATCAGCCATCTCGATGCCGATGTGAGCCTTGACCCAGCCGAAGTGTACTGTGAGTTCTCGAAGTATTTGTCTGATTTTTTCAACCAATGGGCAATGTATGAGTTTGTTGTTTATTGAATATAGTGTCACTTTACTATCAGTGTAGAAGGCTACAGTTTTGTTATTGTCGTTGCAAGCAGGTAGGAACTGTATATTTTCCAATGCTTTTAGGATGGCGATTTTTTCTGCTTGGTTGTTTGAGCAATGCTTCTCTAGTCTGTACTTATATTGTTTAATTAGAGTATTATCTCTGTAGATAGCTATTCCTGATCCTGCTTTTTCTTCTATTTTGCTACCATCTGTATATATTTTATAGGAATATCATGTTCATTTGTTTCACTTATATTCATTTGCTCTGCCGGATGAGTCCAGTTCTTGATGGGGATTGGTAGTTCGCATTCATGTTGAAATTGAACATAGCCATGTTTGACCTTGTAGAGTTCCACCTTTTCATTAATTACATATTATATAGGCAGGACACCAGCCATTACACAAGATGCTTCATACGAAAGTGTTCTGTAAGCTTTTGCAATCTTTATATTTATCAGGGGTCCTCATCTAGGGGATATGTGGATGGCGACCACAAGGTGCCCAAGCTGTGCAAAACATTTCTTCCACTTACTTGTGTTTTGCACTCTTTTAACTTTACTATCTAACCTCTCTTGCTTAACTCTTGTTTTTTCGACCCCGACGCTATTAGGGCATCCGAGGACTAGGGAGTCCTTCCTTTCTTCCATTTCTTCTTTCCTTTATTTTCTTTTCTTCTCCAGAAAGCCTGACCAGAGGCTATAAGATGGCAGCCCTATCACTGGTCTTGCCTTCCTTTGGCCAGCAACCAATCGAAGGGACTATTATTATGCTTTCAAGTCTTATATGAGAATTTCCCATAAGGGAACATTTTCTATAGGATCGTAACAGGCCTTGGCCTAATACTTGAAAGGAAGAAGAAGAAGAAGAAGATATGTATCAATCTCTGTACTCTTTGCAGCTTGTTGAGGTTTTTTCTATTACGAATAGCTTCTTCCCAGACAGGCGTTAACATTGGAATCAGAGCTCCTTCGTAGATGGTTTTCAGAGATTTATATCCTAATCCCCAATACAGTTTCGCTGATCTGCTCAACATGTTTATTAGGGTAGTAGCTCTTTCAGATATAATTTCTACGTGTTTGCTGAATGATAACTTAGAATCAAAATATATGCCTAAGTATTTAATTCTGTCTACTACTTCGATAGGGTTGTTGTGTAAATATATCTTTACTGCCCTGTTAATCTTCTTTCTTGTTATCACCATTGCTTTCGTTTAAGTGTCGTTGAACTCAATTTTGTTGTTTTTTGCCCATTTCTCTATTTTAGCAATGTCTCCGTTAGAATACATTTCCGCCTCAGCCAATGAATCTCCTTCCGTCAGCATTAAGACATCATCAGCAAAAGCAATAAGTTGGGTATGTCGCGTATATTTCAGATTGAGAAGTCCGTTATACATGATGTTCCAAAATCCTGGGCCGCAACATGATCCTTGTGGACATCCCTTCTGTAGTTCTCTGTCGACTTTTTGGCTGTTAATACAGAGTGTGGCTCTCCTGTCTTTGAAGTAATCTTTGGCGAGGTAGAATAGATTTTTTGGGCATTGTGATTCCCTCAGGTTGTTAAGTATACTTGGCCACCAAGCTGCATCAAAGGCTCCTTTGACATCCATGCTAATGAATATCATACATTTCTTTTTCTTTAGGTTGTCTGTTGCAAATTCTTTGGCGACCCAAGCAGCATCTATTGTGCTCTTCTGAGGACAGATTCCAAATTGATTGTTGTTGAGAAGGTTCTTGGAAAAGACATGATGGTATATTATATCGATTAATAGTTTCTCTAGTAATTTACCACCGAAGTTTAGTAGACTTATAGGTCTGTATTTAGTCACTTCTGAGCTGCCTTCTTTTCCTGGTTTGATTATTGGGATTATGATGGACCGTTTCCATTGTTTTGGAAAGATTCATTTTCTTAAGCACTCATTGTATATCTCAGCGAAGAATTCAGGAAATAACCTGAAGACCCTAAGTATTATGTCACTGTTGAGTCCGTCTTCCCCGGGTGCCTTAGTTGGGTTGAATCTTTTTAGCGTAGTCTCTATCTCCGCCAGCGTGAAGTCATTGTCATATGGTGTGTCCATTGGTTCGAACATCTTCATTCTTACTTCTTTATGATGCCCTGTCTCACTATTTGCATTGTCCTCTGGTGTAAAATTGTTAATCATGTGAGTAATGGTGCTCGTGATGTCCGTCGTGTATGTTCCATCAGGAGTTTGAAGTGTTGACAATGTAGATTTATTTCGTAGTTGGCCAGCTGCTAGTCTATATACAGCGTTCCATGGGTTTGATTCTGACTGTGAGCAGAATAGTTTCCACGACTTTGTCTTTTCTTCTCTTATTTTGTTCTGGTAGAATCTGTTCTCTTCTCGGTATTTATGCAGCCTCTCCAATCTTAGTAAATCATCAGTAGTCGTTCTTTGGTATCGTCTTCGCAGTGCTACCACATTTTTTCTAAGTATTGTTAGATCCTGAGTCCACCAAGGCACTGATTTGTGGGTCGAGATGCGTTTACGTGATCTCGAAACTCTGAAAGCTGCATCGCAAGCTGATGTAATGCAGTGAGTGAATTTTTCCACCATCTCTTCGATATTTCCGCTCTGCTTTATTTTACTTTTTAGTTCATCGTCGCATGTTAAATTTTCATTTTTTCTAGCACATTTGAATTCTAGATAGCCTTGCTTCCGTGTCACAATGTTGAAAGATATGATTTTGTGATCCGAGCAGCTTTCTTCTTTCCCATTTGTCCAGTCGATGATGGTAGGCGCTAGATTACCGTTGCATAAAGTTAAATCTATCCAGCTGCGACCTTTGTTAGTTTCGAAAGTAGGTATACCAGTAGGTTCGTTCATTATAAATAGCTCGCTGGTCATTACAAAATCTTCCATTGTTTTGCCACGTTGATTGGTAAGGTCATCGTACCATAGTTTGCTTCCAGAATTACTATCTATTGAGATTAGTAGGCCGTTTCCTTAGTGAAATTTACAATTCTTTCTAATCTATCTATATCTAGTTTGATGTCTCTTACGATATCGAAGTACATGCTGGTTCCATGGAACTTTAGACTCCTGTAGCTGAATTCTACTACTACGCTATCTTCGTCGGATAACTGATTGATAGCAATAGCGTCTATACTGTCGTTCGTCAGTACTATTGCGGATCTCTTTCTACCATTGCCATGACTGAAAATTTTGAAAGATTTCGGAAATCCTGCTATGTTGTTTAAATGGGTATATGGTCCTTGTAGAAAAGCTGTATCGATATTATTTTCGTAAATTATCTGTGTTAAATTTGATGTTGCAGTCCTTGAATGATTGAGATTTATTTGTAGACATTTATTCCGGTTTTCTATCTGTTGTTGTATTATTGTGGTATCAGCCATTTTTAATATTCGATGTTTTGTTTGTACTTAGTTAGAACTGCTACAAGACTGGGACAGGTTTTATCTAGAGAAGAATGGTTGACGTCTATTTTTTCATTTTTATTGTACATGTTATATGTTATGCAGTTGATACATTTGTGTTGGTTTTGGGGAGCTTTACAATCTCTTAATTTGTGTTCTCCGGTACATAGTGGGCAGGTTTTCTTTCCTCTGCATTCTTGATGTCGATGGTTAAATCGGCTGCACTTGAAACATCTTTTCGCCACCAGGTAATCTTCTGCTTTGCAAATGAGCAGCCTAATTTATCTTGCTTTGAAGTAGTTTCTTCCTTATTAGTGGTTTTACTTCCAGTACTATGTTATTAGAGTCCCTTTTAGACGTGAATTTAAATTTAGGTACAATGTCCCCTTCAGATCAGGATTTTGAGCCCTGATGGTGTCTTCAGCATTTTCAACTGTAATTTCTTTAGGTACGTTATATATGATCATTCTATGTTTTCTTAATTACACTTACTTGTTCCCCACATTTTTCGTTTATGTTGGTGCTTAGTATATTTGCTTCTTCCTTACTGGCTGTCTCAATCAATACTCTGCCATCTTTCAATGATTTAAAAGTCTTAATTCCTACTTTTATTTCGTTAGGGTTTACTTTTGGTCTTTAATAAGGATTTTATAGACTCTGGAGATTGGTTCGCCTTCGGTCGGACAGTTAGCTTGTATCTTTTATCTACTTCGCCATTCAGTGCTTGTGCATAGCTCTTCCCTGTGCCGAGAGGGGGTAGCACGTCTTTGCTGTTGGCTGTGAGTAATTGCAGTGCCGCCCCGAGAGATGGCGCAGGGTGCGCTGTTCTTTCTCTTACCCTGGTAGCTTGCAGCTCCGCTTTGACTTCGGCAACGCTTTCTTCTAGTTTTTTAACTTGGTCTGTTTTCACTTGCATGCGGGTTTTTAGATTACTTATTATAAATCTCAGAGTACTTACTGATTCAGCAATCTCCTGCTTCGAGTCTTTCCTCAGCTTTCCGCTTCTTTCTGTAACACTTATTAACTTATTGAGAGCTTCCTCTTTTTGCGCTTCATCTTCATCCGCCATCTTGACCCAACCTAAGTGATGCGGTTTATAGAGAAGCTCGGTATCCATTATGCGACGCAACATCTCGCACGTGTAGAGATGCGGCGTCCTTTTTAACGACTATTTAACTCATGTCCACCGCTGTGTCTTGTCACGCAGCGGGCCCGGGTTCGATCCCCCGGTTGGGGCAGTTTTTCTGGGTGAGGCTTTTATCGGGCTTTTTCCTCACCTGTACAACCCAGAATTTATCCTAAGAACTGAAAACGCTCGGCCAGGTTGGTCGGAATATGAATCCGTGACCTCGCGAATACGTATCTCCAAACGCTACAGTTTATATTGTTGAAGTAGGCCTACTGTGTTGCAGTCTTCACTTTTATTGCAAAGGAATCCATGAACAGGGGTAGGATTCTCATGTAAATACATATTTATTTGTTTTTACGTTATTTAAAGTTAAATTCTCGTTCTGTTTACGATATGCAGTAGCTGCAGGGTACAGCACATATGTTTACATATTTCTGAAAACATCACGTATTTTTACTCAAGTGAACGTTTATCTTTACGAGTGGGGCACGCCGTAGTGTAGTTGATAAAGGTAACACGCTACAACCCGGAAGGTTCAGGGTTCGAGTCTCAGTGGGTCAGGTTTTTTAAACTTTAATCTTATTTCATCCCTTAAAGTAAGAGTCATGTAATGTAACTGAGAGAAGAAATTCAGTTAAACGTTATTTTTTAGAGGCGTTGGGACAAGTGTCCCTGTATTGCATAAAAGCATGAATTTCTAGAATTGAGCCTATGTTTACTTTCCCTGTGCATCTCATTACTGTTTGTATTTATTGTTCGTAGGTTTTTGAATTCAGCCACATCTTCAAAAAATCCCTATTTGCCATTAGCTGTTCATTTCCATTATACAATGTATTTCTATGTGTAAACATATGTTTAGTTTACTGATGTTTATTTCAGCCCCAATATCTTAGTATTAGGCCCTACTCAGTAGAGTTCATCGATCAATGATTTGACATTTTCAAAATTGTTTATTTCAGCCCTAATACCTTAGTGTTAGGCCCTACTCAATAGAGTTCATCGATCAATGATTAAACATTTTCAAAATTGTTTGAATATGAGACTATTGTTTATAGTGATGCCCTCCATAGAGTAAATATGGGTCTGGGTGGAAATGCAAGATCTGGATTTTCAGCTTTGAGGAATAAGTTTATTTTGGAAAATCAACAGAAGTATAATTCTCTTATTAAAACGGATTATTTTGGAACATCATCTGACTATCATAATCACCGATATTACATTAACTCTTGTTTTATTTTGAATTTATGCATGAATTATTATTAATACTGTGACAGGCGGCCGCGACATTCAGCTGATTGACTGATGTTTGCAGGTTGGTGAGTAGCGATAATGAAACGAAGAGATGAAGAAATTCGTGGGAAGTTTTAAGGAACATATTATTAGATGTTTCGAATTATAGATGATGTGATGGACTAGTGCTTAAGAGTCTAACGGTCTGATAACCTGCGCCCAGTGGGTGATGAGTGCTTTTCACCAGACAAATTGATGCCTTTACATACTCACTTCTTCCAGAGGTTTCTTGATGTTTTATGAAATTTGTTTTGTTAACTTTTACATTAAACTAGACCTGAAACATTATGTTGATCTACCGAAATAACTAACTTATGTAGTGTATAATATTGTAGTCTGAGAACAAATGTCATGTATTAACTTGCAAAAGATAGAGAATTATTAAAGGAGAAAAATCAATAAGATCGATATTATAAATAAGTAGATAAGCTTTATTTAATGAACAAAGCAAGTAATAAGCGCAAGAAAATCATTAATGCGGAAATTTCCATATAATGATCTAATTAATACAGGAATCGAAAAATCCAACGACCTAATGTATCATGTCTTGGCACGGGTCTACGATTCTTCAAGTCCCTGTGGAGAAGAAATGTTTTCATGGAATAATTGTCAGTAGGAGATCGGTGTCCTTAGGGAAACACCCAGTTGGTAGACCAAGAATGAGGTGGGAGAATTACATCCATGATAATTATGGGAAGTAGATTATACATTGGATGATTGGGAGACATTAGCTGAGGTTAGGGATGTATGCAGAGCTTATGTCCGCGAGACCGTATATCTACGGGTTCGATAGAGCCAGTGAGTGAGTTAGTTAGTTAGTTAGTTAGTTAGTTAGTTAGTTAGGAGATCGGTGTCCACCCAGGATCGCGATGAATTATGGGAGATATAATAAATAGCGACTATAAGAATTAGAAGACATCCTGACCACATACCAACCATATACTGTTTACATTATCGTCTGTGGCCTGTAGTGGGATCACTTTACACACTTTTACCTACCTCTATAAAATGACACAAGAGGTCAGCCAATTAATAGATCAGTTGTCTTGCAAACCTCTCGCGGCATGAAGTTCTGTTTATTTTAAAGAACGGGGATGTTTATTTTAAATGAAAGTAAATGTATCCATAAGAATGAAAAACAGAATATTTGCAGTTTTAGAATACATTTGTTTTGATTTCCAATGAGTTAGCTTTTAAATGCATATGCATAGTATCACGTGATATATTAATACACATTTGAGGGACAGTGAAAGCACTTTAGGTTGGTCACTTTATTGTCGAAATAGAGTATTAGATTGTCAATGGAATGTACTATATTTTAGGAGTCCGAAAGATTAGAAGAATCTGTGTAATCATGGGTTTATTTGTCTTCCAAAGTTGGTACATATTTAAAAAAGTAGGTACATTGTATAATTGAGGCGGTCAGGAGCACAAGTGCAAGTTGTGGGAAAACAGTTTTAAAGTTGAAGTTGACAGGTAATTGAAAATGATAACTGCGGGTGATGCATGTTTTCCCCAGATAACTGGAAAAATACATTATTGCTTAAACACACTCACTTTTTTCAAAAGGAAAAAAATAACTTACATCCCTTTGTTTCTAATCGCCTCACTTAAAAGGCAATTTTTTTACTGGCCGAATAGTGACTTTGCTGGATATTTCCTTGTATCCTTCATTTAAAGATGATAACTATGGTTTTGAACATTTACCTGATACAGGAAGGCCTATAAATAAATGTCCACGGTATATATTGGTAGAATGAACACTTCTGAATTCAATCTGCCAAATATTAATATATTTTAAAATTAATTTGTAAAATTGTTTTGTATTTTCACATTTAGTGACGTTGCTTCGTTACGATACAGTTATTACGTCAACATTAGCAACAAATTACATTTTTGCAATCACTTTTTACACGATAAGTGCGTTCTGTCGGACTTACAGGAATGGTGACCATGATTTAAAGTTCAATTTCCTAAATTTCGGGTTTTCCAACCTACAAAAAAACTAAATAACTGTACTGTAATATCAAAATTACTTACCTAGGGCGGGAAGTAAAACCACTGCCGTCTTTATATTCTTCGTACAATGTATATACAAAGCTATATCCAAACGGTAGTGTTGAATGTACATTATACGAAACAAATCACTGTATTTTAAATGAACTGAGCTTTATTTGAAATAATATTAATCAATAAATTCAATCTTGCCGCCATTTTATCCCTGATTGGTGTCACTGCATGCTGTAGTCTCAACTGAATTATTTTCGGCATTTACCGTATATACATTGGTCAGACTGCTAACGTCAGTCAGTTGATTATAATGAACGCAAATATTTCCAACAGAGATGCTATTATTTTACTATTATTTGTAATTTTGAAAACACCATCATGAAAAAAAAAAATAAAAAGTACAACACACGTTTGTGAAGTGTTTTACAGAATCTCGGAAATTAAATCCTTGTTATCGCTCGCTTTTTAATAATTTCCTCACTTCTGTAAATCCACTTCACAACCTGACATAGTTTTATTTACAATTGTGAAATTTATCTGTTTTTAATAAAACCATTTATTGAACGTAGAGAAAAAGTTCCCAAATCGTTTTAGATATCAAATTACAACAGTATTCGTAGCAGGGTTTTATTTACAAATAGTGACGTTATGTTACAATTTCGGATAATATGATATGGAGAATGTAATATGCATACGATTAGAGCTTTTTTTATTTTCCTTCTTCTTAAGCGCTGAAATCGATCTTGCTAGACTAGAGCTTATCATGCTCGCCTCTGGTTCTAAAGTTCACGGGAACAAACCCTGCCGGCGTTTGTGGATTCTTTAGGAGGTAAAAATCGTACGTAGGCCTGTATTTTCCTTCGGAAAGGACTAGAAACCAGTGTCACATGTCTGGATTTAGGGCACGTAACATAATATCAAGTCCCGAGCCGTAGCCGAGTGGTTAAGGCAGGATGCCTTGGCGCAGAGCTACGGGACTTGCGCTGGTTCGAGTCTCCATGGGGAAGAAATTTTCTCATGGTATTTCGGCCAGTATGGGACCGGTGTCCACGCACTATCGTGAGGCATTTGGGTAGCTACATTAAGTAGCGGCTCCAGGTTGAGAAAAGCAGCTATAACAGCAGGGGGACTCGACATGCTGACAACATGTCACTCCAACACAGGATGATGATCATCTACCTCTGTGATTGACACATACGGATGTGAGGCCAGCAGGTAAGGGTCTTCTAGGCCTAGCGCGCCAGGAGTTAAGATAATATCAAGCGTGTAAGACGAGGTCTCTATGCACAATTGTTGGTCCTTACTCCTCTAGATTATAATGACGACACTAATATTTGTTTTGATTTTAAAGAGAGTCGTTGATTATTAATTATGACACAACACTGAACGTATTGACTTGCTTAAACTTTTCTCCCGGAGGAGAGTCGCCTTTTCTACGGCTAAAGTGTTCCTCCTACCCGTTGAACTCCCCATTTCTAACGCTGAAAAGTCAAAATTGTTCTTCCATCATTGATGCTATTTGATATTCTCTTCTGAATTCCTTCTTTGCGTGGTTTCTCACCGAGATTATCCAAGCCAGGGCGAGCTGACAATGACTACGTAACTATGCAAATGTTAGTTCAGTTACTTTTACCCCCACCAGCATCGTTATGGAATACCTGGTGGGTGCAAATATTTCTTATGAACTAACTAACTCACTACATAACAGTGTTTCGCATACATATAACTCGGAGAATAATCATGTCAGGGCCTATAGATTTTTAGCTTAAGATATTTTTTGTGAAGTTAGAAATGGAAAGAGTCCCTGTGATGGCAATAGGATGCATTTACAGAATTTAGCCTGTGTTAATTTCTTTCTTCGCATCGTTCCTGTTTTTAATTATTGTTCCCATGTATTTGAAATCCGCCACTTCTTCAAAATTTCAAACATTTTTATTAACTGTCCATTTTATAATGTATTTCTAGCATGATCATATATTTTAGGCCCACTTGTTTCAGTGAGCCAATACTGTAACAGTATTTTGTTTTTAATATGCTTCTTCTGTTTCTATTTCTGATTTCTTCTCTTTATAATCTTTAATTTCTGTAGCTCCATTAAGACTGGGGAATGTGAGGTTATGTATTTTATCTCACATGTGGATATAGAGCGAGGTGGCTCAAGCGGTAAGTTTTGGGATTCATATTTGATAGGTCCCGAATTCAAATCACAATGCCGAGCAACTTGAATGAGGTTTTCCCTGGTTTTTTCCTCGATCCTCAAGTCAAATTCTGGTTTGTAATGTCATTAAAAAGTGCCTATTTTATCGTGTTCACCATTTCATAATATAATTAGGTCTACATTATATTAATATACATAAAATGAAATAAATAAAGTTCTTAGGAAAATTTTTGGACCAAAGAGAGATGAACAGACAGGTGAATGGAGAAGACTGCATAACAGTGAATTACATGGTCTTTATAGGAAGCCAGATATAATGAGAACAGTTAAGTCTCGTAGACTGCGATGGGCAGGACATGTGGCACGAATGAGGAATGAAAGACGTGCATGGAAGATTCTTGTAGGAAAACCAGAGGGAAAACGCCCAGTTGGTAGACCAAGAATGAGGTGGGAGAATAACATTAACTATGATTTGAGGGAAGTAGATTATACAGGGGATGATTGGAAAACATTGGCTCAGGATAGGGATATATGGAGAGCTTATATCCGCGCGGCCATGAAACTACGGGTTCGATAGTGCCAGTGAGTTAGTTAGTTAGTTACAATGAAATAAATAGATGCACATGACCTATACTAATCTGGAGCTAAGTTCCATTTGTGCTATAAAAACTTAAGTTATTGCTCCTCCGACTCGGTCTATCGAAGGAACTGTGGCGCTACTTTTATTCACCATATGAAAGAATTGTGTACGGAACTGTCACCGATAGAAACTTTTTCCCAGGCAACATCGTATTTTACTGGACTGGATACAAAGTAAGATGGCACCAACAATTAGGAATTTCCATTTCTTATTTATTTTATGACAAAAAATTATATATGAACATACCTAATCAGGCATTTAGACCTAAGCTTTTTCCATGATGTCGATAACCTTTATATATAATTCCATTACGAGCAGAATGTATGCTCCATGCTGACTCACCTGTAAATTCTGTTATTTTCATCACATCCTCAAAGGCTAATGTGGGATATTTCTCACTAACTGCTTTGAAAATATTCAAAATACTTTGATTTTCTCCTACTTTTATAAAGCTTTCCTTTCCAATATTTCAAGAATTCTTGAGAAGCGGCCATTTTGAAACAACTGAAATTCAAACGTATTCTGCATTGCGGATGCGTAGGAATAAAACAATGCATATTTTACCTATTAAAATTATAATTATGTATTTTAAGAGAATCCTATACAACATACATAGACATGTGTAAGGTATTACATATTATTATTTTCTTTATTTAAATTGTTACAGAGGGAACTATATTTTCTTGCTCGCTCAAACATAAAATCGTCATTCGACCAATGAAAATGCAGTCATACATCTGCTCTGTTTACATCACAACTGGAACTTAGCTCGGAATTAGTATAGATGTTAAAGGTAGATAAATGAAATAATGTTACAAACCTTTACAATAAAAAAAGTATTAGAAAATGCGTGTTCTGTGTTATTGTTTATGTATGGTGACCAGCCCCGTGGGTAGTGATAAGAGGTTCTGACAGTAGTTAATGAGGCCTCGGGTTGGATTCCCGGTCAGAGCACTGGATTGTTTTTCATATGGTCGCTCATGGTCTGGATTTGAACTAAGTTTAGGATTAAGGACTCTCCTGGTGCTTCATTATTATTAATCACCCAACATGTCATCGGGGAAACTTAACTCTGTCTTCCAGGCGCCCCTTCTTAACTCTTTGCTTAAGTTTAAATATCCAAAAATTATTTTATTGAAGTCGAGAAAGTAAGAGAAAGCTAAGATCTGTTTACTAAAAAAAGTAAACTGAAACAAAATAGGATACAACTAGGATAATTAGCGTCCAGTTCAAATCCAGGCGTCAATGGGCTGACACAGAGGTCTCTCTATTTTATTTTATTATTTACTAGCTAATACCCGGCGTGCGCTGCTACTCATAAATAAATGTTCATTTATTTTTACCACCAGCCGTGCGTTGTTATACTTGCCTGGAAATGTGCTTATCCCGATATTCTTGTCATCAATGAAATACAAAAATGGTTATTGTGAGTTATCCGTAGAAGATAAACATATGCTGTCGGGGACTTTTTTGTAGAGTTTTTTGAGATGTTCAATTCTCCGTACATTAATTTGTTTTATATGTTATGGTTTAGGCAGCGTAAGCCATTTAAGCGTGAAAATAGATACTTTATTTCACGTTTTTCACTACAAAGGGTGATTTTTAGGGGTGAAGAGGTTGAATTTCACACCTCTCTTATAGCCTATGTTCATCCAGGGAATGTTCTGAACATTGTGCAAAAACCCGCTTGAAAATCGGATGAACGATGTGGCCGCGCATAGAATACGAACAAACAAAGAAATAAACAAACATTGATTTTTATATATCAGGTTTATTTTTGGGGGGTTTTAGGATGTTTTACGAACTATAAGTCTATGATACGGGATCCATGACTCATTTCCTTTGCAAGAATGATGCATTCAGGAACTATATGTCCCTTAAAATCCATTCACCTAATCCAGAATTGCACCTGCGAAACTCCAATGATAATCACTAGTCAATAAGAACCGACCTGTTGAACTAGAGAACGCCTTTTCAAGGTGTATACGAAATATTGTAGATGTAAAAAAATAATCGACGTTTTCTTTGTTAAGGAAATGTTCGGCCACAACAGGTGCATTTAAAACTCGTTTTTCAACTCGAATTGGTCAATATAAGTGGCTACAGTTGTGCTGTTTACCTTAAAAATCTTACATCTACCAAGATAGGAGAGAATAAGAAAAATGTCGTAAAGACAAGCTGCTGGCACTTGTGAAAAAAAGCACTAAATGGTTAATAATTTATAGAGATGTTTGTGAAAAAATGACGTATATAACTTCAATCAATATTAATTTATCTGCATTGAAAATTATAAGAAGGAGAGTATTTCTTGTAACACGTTATTTCCCCCTGTGCACAGAACTTGCTGAAACCGGGTCTCGCGTCTCTGAAGAAATAGCTGTAGCATTCACTCTCATGCCCCGTCTGGATTCTGTTTCAATTCATTTTTTCAAACAATCGATATGACTAATGAAGTATAAATCGATAATAAGAGCTCGTTTAAAATGTTATAACTAAGAACTTGTTATGAAATTATTAGATGAGCTGGGAATTTTGCTCCTGTTGACACAAATCAGAAATTGCTTGGAATGTTGCAGCATGTTTCATAAAATGGTACACTTTCTTTATAAAGCAAATAATTACATTTCAAGGGTCGTGTGTGACGAAGTGTTAAAAATTACCTGGTAATAATAAAGTTATTTTCTATATTATTAATTTCATTATTATTATTATATTATTAATAATAATATCAACATAACTACATATACGGTCACACGTAGGAATATATTACACAGGGCTATTCAGAAAGAAGGAACAGACTTCAAACATTTATTTCTTCCAAACTACAAATAATATAAACATAATTCCAACGTTCCTGGAAAGAGAAAGTTCAAATTTCAGTATTTTATGCATCCAATATGAGCACCATGTGTTGCATGACAAATATCAAAACGGTGGCTCATTTATTGCAACACACTAATCAGCTGGTCTCTACAAGATTCAACAAATCGATGTCGCAGATTTTCAAGAGTTTCAGGCATTTTGAGGCGGGATAATAACACGGTCTTTTACGTAATCCTACAGATAAAAATCACACGGGGTTAGATCGGGTGACCTGGGAGACCACCGGTAATGAAGTTGATATTCTGCTCCTCTTCCAGTCCAATGTTCTGATATGTCGCCATTTTAATACAATCAACATGACAAGCAACAAACTTTTCTCTTTTCAGGAACGTTGTAATTGTGTTTCTGCTTTTTGTAGTTTGGAAGAAATGTTTGAAGTCTGTTTCGTCTTTCTGAATAGCCCTGTATAATGGTATAATAGACAGTTAATAACAAATGAGTGAAATTTTGAGAAAGTGGTTCAATTCAAATATTAACCTTGGAACAATAATTACAAATAGGAATGAGATACACAAATAAATTAAACAAGTGTTAATTCAGGAAATGTATGCTATTATATATTACAGGGACTCAGGTCGTTCCAACTTCTCTAAACAAAGTTAAACTGAAAATATATAAAACTGTTATTCTGCTAGTTATATTACGTGGATGCGACACGTGGACTCTTATTTTAAGGGAGGAGAAAGTATTAGTGGTATCGGAATTTGAGAATAAATTTTGAAGGAACATTTTTGGATCCAAGAGAGATGAATAGACAGATGAAAGGAGAATAATTTATAACAGAGATGATCTTTATAGAAAAGCAGATACAATAAGATGATTTAAGTCTCATAGATTGCGATGAGCAGGACATGTGGCACGAGTGGGGAACGAAAGAGCCTTGGAAGGTTCTTGTAGAGCAACCAGAGGGAACCGTCTAGTTAATAGGTCAAGAATGAGGTCAGGGGATGATTCTGTAACATTAGTTCAGGTAAGGGATGTTTGGAGAGCGTATCTCTGCGCGGCCTTGAACCTACGGGTTCGATAGTCCCCAGTAAGTTATTAAACTAGTATTATTATTAGTCATATTTTGCAATTTATTAACAGTGCCACCAGGTTGTCTTAAACATTTCTGGTTTCTTCTCCGGAATTACAACCCACTTCTTAGGTTAGAGCGTCTTGTAGGCGGAGTTACGTTATCCCGATGTTATAATAGTTGATGAATATTGTATAATGGAAATGGATACTTAATGACAAATGAAGAAATTTCTGAAAATGAAAGTGCCTGATTTCGAATACTTTTAAGAATCAATTGAAAAAAGGGAATGAGATGCACAAAGAATTAAACATAGGCTCAATACTGGAAGTGTGTGCTATTATGCATTATAGAGACATTCGTCTTCTCAACTTCTTAAAAAAATATAAACTGAAAAATATATATATATATATATATATATATATATATATATATTCATCCATAGTAATTCTGCCCGAGGGGAGATCTTTCACTGCAATCATAGCATTTTCATGTTATGCTTTGCAGCTTTACTAGGGAATTGTAGGTGTGGTAGCTTCCCGTTGCTTTCCACTTATATATAAAACTATTATTATCCTAGTTATACTATGTGGATGCCAAACCTTGATTATAAATTATAAGTTTAAGGGAGGAGAGAATATTACGAGTACTGGTTTTGAGAATAAACTTCTTAGGAAGATTTGTGGACAAAACAGAAAAATGTTCAATGAAGGGATTGTAGAAAACTATGTTACAGTGAGCTGCATTACCTTCATGGGGAGCCAGATATAACATGAAAATTACGTCTCGTAGACTGCGATGGGCAGGACATGTAGAATGAATTGCAGGTCATACAAATTCATTATAAAAAAAACAGAGAGAAAATGACCAGTAGGTAAGTCAGGAATGAGGTGGGAGAGACATTAAGTTAAAATTTTGTTGGAAGTTCTTAGGAATTTTTATTTACCAAAGAGAGCTGAACAGAAAGGTGAATGGAGAAGACAAACATAGCAGTGAACTGCTTGATCTTTATAGGAAGCCAGATATGATAAGATCAGTTAAGCCTCGAAAATTGCGATGGGCAGGACATGTGACACGAATGGGGAATTAAAGACGTGCGTGGAAGCTTCTTTACAGTAAAACCAGAGGAAAAACGCCCAGTTGGTAGACTAAGAATGAGGTGGGAGAATAACATTAACCATGATTTGAAGGAAGTGGATTATACAGCGGTTGATTGGAAAACATTAGTTCTGGTTAGGGATGTATGGAGAGCTTTTTTCAGCTACTGGTTCGATAAATGCTATTGGTTTCTCATTCATATTACGATTATATTTTCTTACTTTCGCATTTTTTCTCCTAATTCCATTCTCTTCATACTTCTCCTGATGCCATTTATCCGTTATTCCTGTGGGTTTCCTCTTCTTCTACTTCTGGTTTCAGCATTCCATTCCAGATTCATTTTCGGAATTACATTAATCTTGTCTGAAATCCCATGATTGTCCCACATCCAATGTTCATTAACTGCTGTACTGTATCCGAGCTAAGTTCCAGTTGTACTGTAAACAAACTTGCTTAAGATATTACTCCGCCGACCCTGTCTATTGGCGGAACCGTGGTGTTACTTTTACGCGCCAAATGACTGAATTGTGTTCGGAAGTGTCAATGATAGAAACATTTCTTAGGTTATGTCGTATAACTAGGGGAAATAATCCTGAATACAAGACAAGATGGTACCAAACATTAGTAACTTCCATTTCTTATTTATTTATGACAAAAGTTATATATGGGCCTACCTAACCAGACGTTTACACTTCTTCCATGATGTGGGTAGATATCCTATATTTACAATTTCATTAAGTCTACAAGCAGATACATGTTAAATGTTTTCAGGAGTTAGACAAGGGTGTAGTCTGTCGCCCACTCTTTATATATATATAAAGACGACATTATGAAACAATTAAAATTATAACAGTCAAAGCCTTAGACTAAACACATGTATTAATATTAAATTAAAAGATTCTTACCTCTCCTCACATTATTCTGTTAAGTAGATCGCGATTTCAGGCCTATAGCAGGCCCATCTTCAGTACACTGTTGTTGACCGGTGTTATGTCGCTCGGAAGAACCACTTCCGAGCGACATAACACCGGTCAACAACAGTGTACTGAAGATGGGCCTGCTATAGGCCTGAAATCGCGATTTACTTAACAGAATAATGTGAGGAGAGGTAAGAATCTTTTAATTTAATATTGAATTGAACCTCACAGTGATAATTCCTATATAAAAAAAAGGTTAACATGTATTAATAACTTAATTTTCGCCGATGATTTAGTCTTACTGCACCAGTAAGAATATCTGTTACAATTGGCTGCTTACAAACTAAATGCAACATGTAGCGATTATATTTTTAAATTTCAGTAAGTAAAACAATAGTCATGGCATTTTGTGGAAGAAACACTCTGCGTGCAAAAATAATAATTGGAGACTGAATTGTTGAACAAGTGTCACACTTCAGATATTTAGGATATGATATCAGCTATGGATATGATAAAGATATTGAACATAAAACTCATCAGTTTCAGGCTATTTGTGGCACAATAAACAGAACATTGAATAAGAACGCCCATAAACAAACAAAATAAAAAATTTATAGAACAATGACAGTCCCTGTCTTTTTTTAATGGGAGTGAATCTTGGATTATCACTACCAAACATGAAAGAAAAATCCATGCAGCCGAGATGAATTTTTATGAAAAGTAAAAGGATGCACTAGAATGGACCAGATAAGAAACGAGGATATCCGTGAAGAACTGCAGATCAACTCCATAAAAGGAAAGATATTAAACGAGAAGATTCATTGGAAAGAACATGTAGAAAGAATGGATGAAAGTAGATTACCAAATAAAATCTTACATTATTTCCGAGAGGAAGAAGAGATGTCGGAAAACATCAGAAGAGATGGTGTTAGATCTATTAGTGAAGATGGAAGAGGCAACTAATGCCTAAACCAGGAAGTGAAGGAGATGAAGAAGAAGATGAAGGCTTTCTTACCTGTAAATTCCCCCTCTACAGGGGAGAAATTCAACCGTACTAATTTAGTTGCACTTGTTTTCGGATAGACGTCAGATTGGCCCATGTCAATGTTCGACGTCTAGGAAACCAAGGTAGTACTAGGAAGGGAAAAATCGGTAAATTTTGCTTACAAGTAATTTATTCAGGCTTAAGTATCTTTTATGAACCTGAAAATCTTCAGACTCTGTTCCCACGGCTTAAAGTCCCCCCTGAGGAATTGCTCCTTGGATTTTTTCTTCCTGAACAGTTCATCGACCCCGTCCGGGTTTGAACCGGCTGTCCACGGGACCAGAGGCAAGTAGCATAACAGACACTAGTCCACCGCGGCCAATGCTTATTCAATCTAATTAAAATTATTATAGGTCTTATATTTTAAGATTCTCCCACATAACTTGAATAGACATGTGCTCGTTAGGCCTCACACATCACTTTTAGTTTCTTCATTTCGCGTGTTAGAAAGCGCAACACCTGTTGTTACACTTTTAAATGTAAGCAGTTCGACCGATGCCCACGCATATTCCTACATCAGGTTTGTTTCCATTCCTCGTAGGCCTACAACTGAAACTTTGTTTGGATTGATTCAGTCCTACTTTATTCTTTTTTGGTGTTTACAGGAGTAGGCCTATATATTTTATATCTCTACGTAGAACAGGGACTTGGCCCATTGCTAAAGTATCCAACCTGGAGGACCAAGAAATTTGTTATCGGGTTTGTCTTCTTCTGGCATTTAGAGAATCAACACTTTGTTATATGGCAGCAGCTGCTAGTTTTGGTTCTCTTCAGGTAAAAACAACAGTAATAATACAATAAGAGTAAATATTAAATTGAATAACAATAATTATTTATATACAAGTTTGCAATATAAATACATACATGTTTGTAAATTTAACCAAAAGTATGCAGTATTTTTTTATTCACTATTCCCTATTTGTTCGAATATAAGTTTGATTTTAAAATTAATATTTTAATAGTTTTAACTACCCTTTAACACTTTAGAAAACAAACACAAAATCACATTGGCTGAGGTCTGTAAATATTAGTAGCAAAAATAAAATGTATTTCATAGGAAACATTTCACATGCATTTTCAGTTGTACCTCTACGAGTTCTCGACAGGATTTGCTGGATGTTATGTTTCAAACAATGTTCTGAAAATATGTTGATATTAGAGTAGGTTACAGTGATTTGTTCCATTTTGCACTTGACGTACAGAACACAATTTAAATGAGAACAAAACAGAAATATTTCAATTACGTTGTTATGCATATTTTTAATAAGTAAATAATTATATTTAAACAATAATTGACTTGGGAGTAAATATTGTTAAATTAAAAAAATAAGAATTAAAATATAAACTTTACCTATACATGTATTATGTTGTCATCACCCTCGCTGTGCACATCCTAACACCAAAGTCGAAAAATCTGCTTTCTCCATCAATTCACTAGTATTGCGTCCCGTCTGTCCCTGTTCCTAAGGAATTCAATGGAAATTTCATACCAATGAATACATTTTAAATGTCACATTCAATAATTTTCACAATAACTAGTTTAAAGATAGAGGAGTATAACTAATAAATATTGTCTTTACATATATGTATATAATATATACATTTCCAGTACTCTGGTAGCATATAATGTGTACGGTCCAGATAATGTTATATATTCACGGTCTACGTTTTGGTGCTAATAACTTTAATATTACACGATGTCGTGTTTAAATAATCATATTTAAACTTGAAGCGTCCTCTGCAAACTCATTTTTTAAATTGTTTTTGAATAAACTTTTCTAATAACTAGGGAAAATAATATGTAAGTTGTAAACAATGGTTATAAAATGTCAGATAGTCACAACCGTTTTAATAGCTAATATCTAATGTAAAATTTCCTTCTGAGTTGCTTTCATTAACGTCTTAATCACCTGCATCTTTTAACTTGGATACTAAATACAAATTCACATCTCAATCAAATTATATATTAAATAGCACGGGATTTGCTCTAAAGATTTATTGAAATTGTCAAATATCTATAAGTGGAAATGCTCACCTGCCGCCGACGTGGCTACTGCAGCATGTGGTTCCGAAAATTCAGCCGCCCAGTGCACAGTGATCCAAAGAACCGGCAAAAAAATATATATTTTTGTTACTTTACGTTACAGTGAAAAATGTAAACAGTTTTTTTCAAAAGTAAATGATGGGGTAACAATCTGCCAAAGAAATTAATTAATTATTCGACATAATTTTGAGGCGAGGCGTAAAATTAAGTTTTGTAAAAACGGAATATTTATTCCAAATATTGGTCAAACTCTTGACACATTTTCTAATAATAACTATGTATAACTGTTTTAAACAGAGTCCGAGACCCAGACAGCTATACTTCCGCCCCAACATCCGCCCTGACTTCCAGCCTGATTTCCACCTGACTTCCAACCGACTTCCAACCCACTTCCGCCCGACATCCGCCTGACTTCCAGCAGATATCCGCTCAACTTCTCCCCCCGACATCCGCCAGACTTCCTCCTGAATTTTCCACGATATCCGCCCGACGTTCCTCCCGCATTCCGTCCCACATCCGCCCGACGTCCTCCCGCATTCCGTCCCACATCCGCCCGACATCGGCCCAAAACCCCCCCGAATTCCGTCCTACATCCTCCCGACATCCGCGCGACTTACAGCCCTACTTCAAGTCCGACATCAACCCGACATACACCGACATCCGCCCGACTTCACGCCCGACTTCAGCCTGACTTCAGCCATGACTTCAGCCATGACCTTCTAGCCATGACTTCCAGCCATGACCTCCAGCCGCGACCACCAGTCACGACTTCCAACCGCGACCTCCAGTCACGACTTCCAGCCACTACTTCCAGCCATGACCTTCTAGCCATGACATCCAGCCATGACTGCCGCCCGACTTCCGTCCGACTTTCGCCCGACATCCGGCGGCCTTCTGCCCGACTTCCGCCCTACAATCGCTCGACTTCCGCCCGACATCCGGCGGCCTTCTGCCCGACTTCCGCCCTACAATCGCTTGACTTCCGCCCGACATCCTCCCTACATTCGCCCGACATTCGCCCGAACTCCCCTCGACTTCCGCCAGACTTTCAGACTTTGAGTGATCGAGAGTCGTCCACACCATGGGTACAAGTAATAATGAGAACAAGAGGACTGGAGGTTATGGAGTGGAAGGATAAATACGAATGTAAAAAGAAAACACAACGTTAAGCACAGGAAGATGTGTAAACATTAAAAATCTGTGAATAAATGAATAATAATAAATAATAATAATAATTATTATTATTATTATTATTATTATGTTTTAAATAAATACGCCTATCTATGATTATTGATTAATATATTACCCAAGTATCTCGCAGATAAATTGTTTGTTAAAATCAGTTATTAACTAATATTTTGCACGTAACAACTAATTAAATGTCCTCGCATCATTTAGATAAATCTGTTAGTGACTTTTAGATTGTGGGTCACTGTGCAGTGATCTCTCGCCATCCCTAGAATAAGGAAACATTATTAGTAGTTTTTTTTAATATATCAGGTGTTGAAGAATAGTGTAACTTAACATAACATCTTCATGTATGAAATTGTCAGAAAAAATCTAATTTTTTACTAACAAAATTGTGTTTAAAATAAGAAGACTTACATAACATCCAGCAAAGAATGTACACATAGAAAAGAAGGAAAAAGGAATGTGCGGTTACGAAACGCAGAATTTCTGCTGTTATGACCCACTGCGCATGCTCGAAGAGGTTAGAGCTGTGTTTCAAGAGGCAACGCGTTGTTAAATGTTTCAAATACGCCGTATTTTGATTTTAATGGTCATAAATAGTTAAAGATCAATGAAGGAGACATATTTCTAGATTTTACGAGTGTTCGACGTATACAATATTACTTAAATTACGACATTTCGAATAAAGTTCAACTCTTGTGCATTGTGTAAAAACTAAACAAGACAACCAGGATTTAGTAGACTAGTATCCGACGTGCGAGTAGCGTAAGTCGTTAACACAATTCCGAGAAAGTAATATATGTATGAGAACCAGGCTTCAAATCCCTCGACAATGCTTTTTTGTAGTTTATTGTTATTTCCGCAAAAATCATCTTATAACATTTAATTCCAGCCACGTAATCTGCATCCACTTTACACTATAGTAGGTAAACTCTATAACACTATTTTAGCTACCGGTATAAATTTGTGTATGCAGTACAACGTTTTAATAATAATGCTATAAATGTATGTAATAAAGTTAATATAGCTTCATATATTTTTTGTATTTATTTGTTACTTATTAGTGAGGAAAACGTTTTACCCTTCAATTAAAATATTTGGTTCATATAGGTCAGGTCCAGCTACGAATAGCCCATAGATGATGGACAATAATAATAATAATAATAATAATAATAATAATAATAAAATAATAATAATAATAAAATAATAATAATAATAATAATAATAATAATAATAAATAGTAGTACTTCCAAATAGTTAATTCGTTTTTCTTTAAGAATTATAACAATTAAAAAAATAACCTAATCGGGAACCGAATCTGTGACGTCTTGCATACGAAGCAAGTCACAAGACACTGAGTTAAGCGTTCGTTGGCTTCGTGTACTTTAAATAATGCTCTTCAGTGGAGGAAGGGGAACGTGTTGTAGCTCTACTGTGTGATTAGTTTACTCGTGTGAATCGCGCGTTAAAACTTGAAATGTTCGAGATCAAGAGTCCGCTCATTCTTTTCTTCTTTTTTTGTAAATGTACACAGAGCTGATAATGTGTTTGTTTTATAAACACTTACTTCATATGTTGTATAATATTTACAGAATTTTTTGATGAGAAAAAATAATGAAGATACATTTTTCATTAATCTTATTTTGAGAGTATTTTCAAATTCTTACAGGTATTACAGATCATATCTTTAACTTCAAATCTATTTTTTTAAATAACTGGGTTCTTTCAGTTCAGAGAGTAAATCCTTATTTTCTGTGTGACATCACTTTCATTACATATTTATTGAAAATTAAAATGAGGAATTAAAAGCATTTGCTTGTTTTAACAAGTTATTAAAGTATAAATATTAGATGTGTGTTTTTTTAATTGTTCAATTTGCTAACTGTAATATAACTATTTGAAACTCATCTCTAGATTAGCGTGTTTGTTGCGTTTTGTAGGTGTCGGAAAGAAACAAAATACAAGCACTATGGCTGTTACAGGCTGATATTAGTAGACGATGTTATGAAACATGAAACTGAAACAACGGTACTGAGAACGTTTAACAGATGTTTTCCTTAAGATGATTATATATATATATATATATATATATATATCATGCTCCAAAACTGCCATCAATGGAAGAGATCTTTGGGATGTTTTAGAAAAGATAGACCGAGAATGTTTGACTCAAACCATTACAGAAATTGGGCCGTTTATATTTTTCGTAAGAAGAAGAAAATGATGATGATATAAATAAATATACACATATTGGATCTCAGTTAGTGGTTGGAGGTAATGTTGGAGTCGATGTATAAGGCACGGAATTCTCGTTCTATAGTCTATACAATTGTAAATTACTGCATCAACCCGGATGGAAAATTAAAAGCCATAAATGTTGTCTTTCAACAACTGTAAGTCAGGCAAGAAAGTTTCAAAAATGTAGTATTTTACTGTGCTTAAAAAATCAGCAATACAGACTTTGTAACATAAAATCCCTCATGTTCTCATGTATCAAACATTCAAACCTTATTCACAGACTTCCAAGACATCGAGAAAATAATTAAACTTCAATGGATTCCTTCCCGTTGTGGAATACAATGTAATGAAATAACATATACATTAGCCAAGAATGGCCGCCAATTTATCATAAAACTATATCAACTCGTTGAAGTTCAATAGAAATGTAAATAAAAATGTACCGACAGTATAGAATCGTCAGTTTGGGGAAATAATGGAACACGCTTCTTGCAACACACGCCTCATTGTACCAAAAAGTCAAGGAAAAAATCAGTTACAGCAGGTCAAATCTTAACTGGCCATGACCACCTTGTGGCACATCTACACCGACTTAACATTCTTCCCAGCACTTGGTTGTGTTTCGTGTTGTGATAGCGACAGTGTCATGAATTAGGACCTTATGAAACTAAGTACTGCTTTGAAAACCTCCAATTTAATAATGATAATAATAATAATAATAATAATAATAATAATAATAATACTTTATTTATTCTGGCAGAGTTAAGGCCATAAGGCCCTCTCTTCCACTCAACCAGCACAAATACAAATAAATATTCGACAAATATAGATATACACTATACTAATTATAAACAGTTAAAGATACAATAAATGTAGCAATGTAAATGTCATGTACAAACAACATTTCATAGGGTAATAACAATAATGATACGATAATAATAATAATAATAATAATAATAATAATAATAATATAAATATGATACATTATACGGGAAACACCAATTAATATATATATATCTTACACTGGATAATAATGAAGTCGAGTTTAGAGCAAATATAAATTTAGATTTCTTTTAAAAGATGCCAATGTCCGGCAGCCCCTTATTTCTTGTGGTAGGGAATTCCAGTTGCGAGAAGTGGAGATGGTATATGACATGGAGTGATGTGATGTCCTATGTTGCGGTATATTAAGTAAGAGACTATGTTGTGATCTTGTGTTTAAGTTATGGTTTGAGGATAGATACTGGAAACGGGATGATAAATAATTGGGAATCGAGGTATGTAGGATCTTAAATAGGAGAATTAGACAGTGCGATTTTCTTCTCTCTTTTAGATGTAGCCATGACAATTCGTGCAATAATGGAGAAATGTGATCGTATTTTCGAACATTAAATATGAATCTGATACACATATTATGGACACGCTGCAGTTTGTCCGACAATCCGTCACTTATGTCAGTTAGTAGAACGTCACAGTAGTCAAAATGCGGCATCACTAAAGTTTGGATTAAAATTCTTTTAAGAGTTGTAGGAAGAAAATGTTTAAGTCGCTTTAGGGAATGCATTATGGAGAAGATCCTTTTAGATGTTTGTTTTACTTGCTCATGCCATTTTAAATTAGAATCTAACTAAAATCCCAAGTTTTTAACGACGTCGGTATAAGGAATTTGTTCATTATCTAATATGACATCCGGCATATTGCCATTGTTTATGAGGTGTAATAGCCTTGGATGTCCGATAATTATTGCTTGCGTTTTGTTTACATTTAGTTTCAGCCCATATTGTCTGGACCATAAAGATATATGCCTGAGGTCAGTGTTTACTTTGTCAATATATTCATTAATTTCGTCAGGCCTAAAGTGTGTGTAAATCTGTAGGTCGTCGGCGTAAAGATGATGCTTGCAGTTTTGTAGTTTCTTGGTCACGTCATTAATATAAATCGAGAAGAGAAGAGGAGCGAGGACGCCGCCTTGAGGTACCCCTTTCCTCACCAAGCGCCAGGAAGAATTGCGATTATTAACAGAAACTGATTGCTGACGATTAGTGAGGTAAGATGCAAACCAATCAAGACAGTTTTCCGACAGATGTAGTGTCTTTAGTCTCGCTAGCATTAAGTCTATATCTACTGTGTCAAAGGCTTTGCTGTAGTCGAGTAGGACTATTGCGGTGAGTTTGCTTTTGTCCATTGAGTCTCTTATGTCCTCTACAGTGTCAAGTAGTGCAGTACTTGTGTGATGTCCTGTTCTAAAACCAGACTGATGTTCATCAAGTAAGTCGTGTGTGGTGAGGTAGTCTGTTAACTGTGAGTGTATTATGTGTTCCAGTGCTTTAAATAAACAGGGAAGAATACTAATTGGTCTATAATCATCGAGTGTTGTGGGAGTGTTTGATTTCGGTGTAGGACGAACTAGAGCCATTTTCCAGAGTCTGGGATAGGTCCCGGTCATTATAGAGGCATTAAAAATGTGGGTTATTGTTGGGAGAATAATGTCTATTATTTTTTGCAGGAGAGTTATTGTTATATTGTCTATTCCTTGTGCTTTAGATTTAATACGTAATACTGCTCTTTTGGCGTCATTAGGTGAGATATAGGAAAAAAAGAATTTGTCTCGGGTAGGTTGGGAATATGACATTAGTTCATCTATTGTCTGTTGTTTGTGTTGTGAGGTGTTGTCAGAAGGGAGGCGGGTAAAATGGTCATTCAACTCATCTAGTGGTAGGTCAGCTGTTTCTACCTGTAGTTTATTTTGACAGAGGCCTATTGATTTTAAACTTTTCCACATGTCAGCTGAGTTGGACATAGATTGTGTAATAATAGTATGGGCATATCTTAGTTTTGCATTCCTTACAGTCTGGTTGACTTTATTCCTGAGATGTTTGTATGTCTGTAAGTCTGTCAGTTCTTTGTTCCTCCTGTATTTCCTAAATGCTGCGTCTCTCTCTGTCATAAGCAAGCGGATATTTTCAGACATCCAGGGTGCAGGTGGTCTGTTTATACGTCTAGTCTTGATAGGTGCGTGTTTGTCATACAATTGTAAAATCATGTCATTAAAATTTTCAACTTTCTCGTCTACAGTCCTAAGTGTCCATATGTTGTTCCAAGGTAGTTTTGCAGCGTCATCAATTAATTGCGCATAATTTATATGTATCAAGTCTCTGTATGTTACAAGTCTAGGTCTACGTTTAGAGCAAAGGAGTGAATATTCAATGTATATTAAGTCATGTGCAGAGATGCCTGGAGCTTCTATCTGTCCACTAGTTATAACTTTTTGAGGATTATTTGTTATAATTAAGTCTAGTAGTGTGTCAGAATACCTAGTATGATGGGTTGGTTCTGAAGGCAGTATTGTCATATTGCATGACTGGAACATTGTCTGTAATAGTATAGTGTTGTAAGAATTTGTGGCTAATAGATTAGTATTGAAGTCTCCTAGTACAATTACATGTTCATAAGATAGTATCAGATTTTGGAGTACTGTTTCAATGTCATGTAGGTGACCGACATTTGGGGGCTTATAAACTACTCCTAATAAACATTTCTGCATTTTCGCTCTAATTTCTATAAATAGGTATTCGGGTCGAGACGAGTATTCACTAGGCGAATGGGATACAATTTTTGTTTGTAGATCGGAACGTATATACATCGCCACGCCGCCTCCATTTTTCCCGACTCTGTCATTCCTAATCAAGGTGTAATTTTGCATGTTTACAAGAGAAGAAGGAAGGGTATTTTTCAGCCATGTTTCAGAAATTAAAATGGCATGCAGATTTAGTGTTGAAAATATAGTTTGGAATTCTGAGAAGTGGGACAGGAGTGACTGTGCATTACAATGTGTTATTTTGAGTGTATTGCTGTTCAAAGAGAAACGTGATTTTAAAAGGTCTGAGGTGGAAGGGGTATGTTGAGATGGGGACAATGGAACTGTCAAAGACCGAAAAGGGGCTGCAGGTGCATTCCTTAAATCTATGGTTGAAATGTTACTAACTAAAACAAGAAAACCGTAAATATGAAATATCAATTGGTGTTTAGTATATGAAGTACAAAATTAAATTAATAAAAAAATAGATTATACACGAAAAAATTTAAAAAAATGAACACAGTAAATAATCAAATACTAATAAAAATAAATTACAAAAAGTAACGAGTTTCTGAGTTGATAATTATCACTCTGACCTGAGATCTGATATATGATTTATTCGCTTTTTTCTGTCTCCTACCTTAACAATTACAGAACCATCTTGGGTCCAGACATTGGTTACGCCATGAATATTTATAGCTTCGCGAAGTAACTGATGCCTAGCACTAGTAAGGTCCTCACGAATCGTAATTCCACTGCCTTTCAAATTCTTTTTATTTCGAAACACATCACTTCGCTTACGGTAGGACACAAATTTAACAATGACAGCCCTAGGTCGTCCACCATCTGTTTTTCTACCTACACGATGACTACGGTCAATGTCACTGACCTGGAGACTAACACCAACTTTCTCTGCTACGTGCAAGGCGATGGCATCTGTGTCTTCATTTTCTTCCTCCGCAATACCAAAAATACGCACACACTGACGCCTTTGGTATTGTTCTAAGCTATCAATCTTAGATTCCAAAGTCACTATCTTGTTATCACGGTCCTGAATAGATATCTGGAGTTCACTGATTAAGGCGTGACTTTGCTCCAATGCCACTTTTAATTCTATAACCGCCGCAGCAACAGTCTCCTTTATTATGTTGGCAACACTTGACAGCATGGTAGCATCTTGTAGCGACTCTTGTAAGACACGTTTCACCACTTCTTCTATTTCCATTGAGTTATTCTTCTTGGGGCCCATCTTATGAATTTAACTTAGCCAAATTGTTTTATATAACACAAACTATCAGTTATGATGTTTTAAGCGACTTAGAATGTGATCACACCTTCAAAATAATATGTTGGTCACGAGCGATACACAACACGTCTAGTCACTTTCCGCCATTAATTAAATTTAATCTGATGGTGAATTATAATGGGAACTTTACCGTAAAGTGACTTTGCTCCTAATGTCAGGGCGTTAAATTATATAAATTTGTAACGTTACTGTGACACTGAATACAGTGTGTTGTGCAATAAAAGTTGTAACGATTTATTTTACCAATAATCTCGATTAATGTTAAACATAAAATCTGTAATATTAAGAACGGCATATTTTACTATCTTCTAAATACTGTTCTCCTATAATGCATAAATTAATCATAACTCGAATAAAATTGTAAGAAACTACATTTTTCAGTCATTGTTTTAGCGATTATGCTATAAGAGTTTTAAGGTTTAGAGGTTTGGAGCGCTGCAAATTGACCATATTTCAGCAGATGAGAAAGAAACATTTCACCAATTTTCCTTGATGCACTTCGATTGGGAAGCTCTGTAAATAGGCGAAGAAAACAGATACTAAGTATTTCTTTGAAGTGCTGCTAGTGTTCACCACAATGTCTTGCACTTCTATAACGATCCAATAAACACTAGAACATAACAGTACACAGTAAAGATGTTATTTACACTTACTCAGATTGCAGAGTTAGAATAATTTAAAAACCTTAGTTTATTTAATCTATCTTATGTAACAAGTCTAATAATGTAATATAGGGTAAGGTGGTACAATTTCGAACATGGTACAATCCGAACAAGCTAAGCTTTGGCTATATTTTTTGTGTTAAACTGTTTGCAACACTGAGTTGGATGTATGGCTAGGAAGAGTGAAGATTTGTGAGTTTCTCTGTAATAACGTGTTCTGAAAAGTGCTTCAATTACCTGAATAAAACTTAATTTTATGTAAAGGTAAGTGTTTTATCTTCAAGGAATTCGGTAGTATGTAACATAATACGAAATATTTCGTTTGGCTACAACTGAATTTTCTAAACAATGAATATATTTTTTTTACCAGTTTTTGGTGTCATTCTCGAGGAACATTTATACTTAACTAAGCCTGACATCTGTGAGTCCCGAGCAGAACTACGTGCTCATTAAAAAATCATAGTAAAAGTACAATTTCGAACAGTAATTCGGTACTATTCCGAACACTTATTAATCAGGTAATTTAGTGTCAATTTTCATTTTGCAGATGCCGCGCAAGTTAAAAGAAAGAAAGATACACTTAAATTGGAATCCATTAGTTCTTCAAACTGCAATGGAAAGTGTAATTTCGGGCGATGTATCTTTGAGTGGTGCATCTGAGTTATTTAAAATTCCACTCAGCACTTTGCATGATAGGGTGAGAAAAGAAAAGGATAGGCAACTTGGTCTTAATACGCCTCCTATTGTTAAAATTGGGCACCCGACTGTATTGTCCATGGATATAGAAAACTCTCAGGTTGATAGGCTGCTGGCTCTAGAAAGGAAATGTCTAGGCTTAACTGCTCTTGAGGTGAGGCGTGCTGCATACGATATTGCTGAAAGTACTGGAATCGGACATCCTTGGAATCCAGAGAATAAAGTGGCTGGAATAGATTGGTTTCGGGCCTTTTTGAAGAGGCATAGAAATATAAGTTTGAGAAAACCGGAAGTGTTGTCTCGAGCCAGAGCTGCAAGTTTAAACGAGAAGGAAGTGAAAAATTACTTCAGCAATTTAAGAACAGTTATGTCAGATTTTGAATTGTTTGACAAACCTCAATATCTGTACAACGTTGATGAAAGTGGTATTCCTCTAAACAACAGGCCACTTAAAATTGTCAATGAGAAAGGTAAACGAGATGTTGTATGTCTGACAAATGTTGAAAGAGGAGAAAACGTGACAGTTGTCGCCTGTTTCTCTGCATCAAGATCATATATTCCACCTATGATCATCTTTAAAGGGGCAAGGAAGAAGCAGGAATTTGCCGATGGATTTCCAGCATGCAGTGTTGTAGAAATGAGTGACTCGGGTTACATTAATGAAGAACTTTTCTTAAAATGGCTGGAACATTTCAATAAATTTAAGATCCCAGGAAGAGTTTTACTCATAAAGGACAACCATGGAAGCGACACAAGTCTCCAAGCTTTGGAATTTTGCCAAAGAAATCAAATTGAGTTACTATGATTGCCGCCTCAGAGCACCCATTTATTACAGCCGTTGGACAGAACCTTTTCCAAGAGCCTGAAAGCCAATTGCCATCGCAAGGCAACAGAATGGATGCAACGTAATCCCACTCAAACACTGTCCATAGTTAAATTCAACCCCATATTCTGCGAGGCATTCAATACAGCAGCTACGGTAGCTTGTGCAGTAAAGGGATTTGCTTGCACAGGAATCATGCCGTTCTCCGAAGATATTGTGCCACTGGAAAAACTTTCTCCAGCAGTTCTTTTTGAAACTGCTTCTCCTGAAGACATCCCTTGCAACTTCGGACCCAGCAGAAGCAACGAGGAAAAACATGACAACTCAAAGATTATTGAACCCCCAAATTTCGGAGCTATTGGCAGTGAGACTCCATCGACTGTACCAAATTCCACAGATTGTAAGACTTCATCAGAAATTGTTCACCAAATTCTTCCCACGCCTGAAAAGCAGAAAAAGTTGTTACGCAAAAGAAAGTGTCTTAGTTCAGTTCACCTCACATCACCACAACACATTGCAGACCTCCGTGCCAAGAAGAAATTGTTTAAAGACAGTTCAAATAAGAAAACCAGTGAATGCAAGGGTAAAAAAGAGAGAAAAGTATTTCTCTTATCACCATGAAAGGAAGATGAATGCGGTTTCTGTTTCAGGAACTATTACAGTGTAGAATATGTTTTGAAAAGCGATTGGATCAGATGTCAAAATTGTAATCTTTGGTATCATGAAGAGTGTGTGGGTGCTAAAGGAAAAAAAAAAAATATTTGTGGCAAATGTAAGTGATCGAAATTGTACCATGCTCTGTTCATAATAGTACCTACTGTAGTACATTTTCGAACAATTTCATAAAACTAGAAAAACAATATTTTCTTAGCCACAGTTATCCGTTCATTGTTTAAATTCACGTGGTTACTAAAGAGGATAGGTGGCCTTGTGTACATAATAAAATTGTAACATTTGGTTGAATATTCTATGCAGAAATATTAAAAATGTCTTAGGTGTTCGAAATTGTACCACTCTACCCTAAATTTTATCTTACGATATAATAATATTTCAGTTTTGTCTTCAAACGACTGCTGGATGCACACTACTAGATCATAAAAAATGAAGACATCTTAGAAAAGTTGCATATTCAACTTTAGAAAACAAAATTTCTGATTATAAGTAGAATCCAGATTTTTATGTAATATTAATCTGTAAATATGTAGTCAAAATATGTAATAATAGATTTTATTATAAAGAATCGAAATTTATGTTTTAATAAAATCTGTTATTTCTTTGTCCAAGCTTTGTATTATTGTTATATTTTTTCTCATAAAATTCACCAATATTATAAAAACGTTGATGTTAATATATTTATTCCACCGATGATAAATAACAAACAATCCAGAAGAATCTCCGTGTAAACGGGGCTAATTAATATATTTTAGACATAGGTCCTGAACTTAAATTAAGATAGGCCTATATTAACACGTATTAGAACGTACAGTTATCTTCACGTAAATTTACTTACTTTTTATATATTTAAGTTATTTATGAACAACTCTCTAAATACAGAACTTACAGTTATCTTGCACTTAAACAAATTATCTGTTGCATAGGTGTATAGGCCTACAACACTATTTTACCATCTGTGATAAAAAGGCATCATCGATAGATATCCATGCTCAATAGTGTAGGATTGCCACACGCTACCCATATACTGTCTAGATTTTCGACTTCCTCTGAAAAACTATAGTAGTCCTAACTGGTTAGACAGTTGCAGGTCTCCCGCGCCAACAATTTGTTTGTTATAAAACGGAGGAGTTTAATATAAACAGTATAACAACATATTATGTGAAATTATATAGAATGGAATATTTGTAATTTGAGAGTAAAATTTGTTATAATTTCAATTAACATGACTGTGCATCGCAATATATCATAATAACGAGCATTTAAACGATGATAATGAGATACTTTTGAAAATGTATTTAATATTCACCTGATAGAGGAAGCGTTGTCTGTAAATCTCAGCTACACAAGTTAAACAGATTTGAACTCAATCTGTAAAGTATTAATATTTTATTAATATCAATTAAAACCGTAATTTTCTGTTTCATATTCAATGACGTTGCTTGGTAACGTTACGGTTATTGTGTCAACATTCGTGTTGTCGCTGTGCAACAAGGCGCATTGATACCAATCTTGTTTAAATAAATGTGTTAATTGTGCTTAGGGGAAAAATCTCATAATAAATTGAAATGGTTATTAGACTATTTATAGTTTTGATTCGGTGGACTAGTGGTTATGCTCCTTGCCTCAGGTACCGAGAGTCGCGGGATCAAACCCTGTCGGAGTCGATTGATCCAAGGAGTAAGTCCTACGGGAGGAACATTAATCTGTAGGTCCTGTGTCTCAAGATTTTTCAGGCTCGTATGAGATCCTTAAGCCTGAATAAAGAGGCCTCTAAGCAAAATTTACCGACCTCAACATCTCAGTAATACCTTAGTCGCCTGTTAGATGTCTCAATGTGTTGACCGCATGCCATCCCTGACACCCATGAACAAATAAGGTAACTAAAAATTAACTTGGATGAGTACAAAGGAGAGGCTGTGGCTTAACAATGCGCTACGCCAATTTGAAAAAGATGTAATTCTGACGCAAGATGAGAAGAAATAAACCCCCTGCAATTAATTTAAAAAAATAGAGAATTGTGAAATTTGTTGATAAAATGGATATTTCAAACAATATAAAATCTAAAGTTTATAAAAATTAAGCAATCGATAGAAAGGAGTTGTTGGTACGGAAATGTTCATATAGTGATAATGTTGAAAGTGATAAACACAGCCTCCAAGACATTACGCCTTGTCGCAGAGCTACCGAACTTGCCCTGTTTCGAGTCCCTGTGCGGAAGAAATTTACTCACTGAATGTCGGCTGGTGTGGAACGGTGTCCACCTAGAATTTAAGTTGAAGTATGTACCGTGTATAACATTTTGGGAATCCGACGGTTGACCTCTTATCACACATAGCTATAACGTCTACCTCTCTGTTATACCAAGTGTCTTGCACACTTATCGCTCCATTAGTTTAATTTAGTTTAACAAAGGAATGGCTTAATTTTAAAGCATAATAACAAAATATTATCTAAAATAAGGTAAAATAGAATTTTAAAATTAAATCTGTTACTTTATTGAATGAGCCATTTAAACGATGATAAGTATGGTATCTGAAAATGTAGAAAAAAAGTCTGTAATTTATCTAAAACTCTTAACAATATAAAGTTATATATAAAAGAGTTTTCAATTCGATTTGTGAAATATTAACATTTTATTAATATAAAATATTTTCAATGTCACGTTTAGTGGCGTTGCGTCGTAACGTACTGCTACCTTAATACATAATTTTGTTATTCAATAAATGTTTTATGGAAGTAAAGTTCTTTGAAATTATTAGGGCCAAAATGGTCCCCGAACATCATCTTAGCCATCATTAGCATATTCGCCATGTTAGTGTGAATTTTGTGTTTCGTCTTTATGTTGTGTTGTCATTGAGCTGATCACACATTCGAGGAGGCCCTACGTGTCCTGTGTGGATAAAATAGTATTATTAAAATCGCTCTCCGGACAAGTGGTGCGACTGTAAGACCCGAGTGGCTTGTGGTACGTACCTACAAAGTGTGAGGTTAAACCACGCTAATGAAATAGAAATATGTATTAACTACACGTAGCGGAAAAGGCTCATATCAAATAAAACAACAAATTACATTTAGTTTTCTCGTGCAATCACTTATTAAAAAAATCTCAAATCACAGCTTCATCTTCATAAAAATGTGACACTAAGTTAAAATGTTGTCAATTTGACATCAGATGGAAATTGTTAGGAAACGAGAGATGCATAGAAAGGTGAGGAACTTCATGCTCTTTATACACAGTAATAAGAACAGTTAAGCGTCGTTGACTGCGATGTGTGATTTGAGGGAAGTAGATTATGTAGGAAATGATTGGAAAACATTGGCTCAGGATAGGGAAGTATGGAGAGCTTATGTCAGTGTGACTATGAACCTACGGTTCGATAATGCCACTGAGTTAGTTAGTATCAATTGTTTTTTCATGCAAGTAGAACAAATATATCAAATATATTCTCTTTGTCCTTTGTTTTGTTCTTTTCTTCTTTTTCTTGTTCTTGAACGTCGTAGACAATCTTGGTGGACCAATGGTTACCATGCGTCCATCTGGCTTCCAGGGTCACGAGTTCAAACTCGCCGAGATGTGGATTTACAGGACGTAAAATGACTGAATACCGGTTCCGTCGAAAAGTCACCAAATACTTCGGTACCGTGCACATATTTATGGAACGTTAAAGAACCTCATGTTTGAAGAAATATATTAGGAGCAAAATATGTTGATCCTTTCTCACTCTAATTTGAATTGTGCTCTAATGTTAAAGTGCGTCGTTAAATAGAAATAATATCATAACACTTAATGAACTTCTAAAGTAAGTTTTACCCGACTATACATGGTCTAGCTTCTTTTGTCGGAATATTTTTGGAGTGGGTTCTAACGTACAAACTGCAACTTGGAACACTAGGATTTATTTAAGGTTATATCCCGTAGAAAATTGTCTCCTCTACAGCTAACATTTTCCTCCTCCCCATTGATCTCTCTTCTGCCAAACTTTCAAGTCAAAATTTCTGTTCATGCATTGATGCAGTTTGACACGTTTTTGAGATTAATTATTTTGTTTCTTGCCCAATGTTTTCCAGTAAAGATAGCCCTGCCATGGTAGTTCTGATTTAGCTCGAAGCACTCCCACTATCGTCTAGGTCATGGAATCCCTTATGGTCCTAGATATTTTTTAGGATTGTTATTAATTAAACATTTCCTCTTTCTAACTTAACTTTTTGTATGATATGCGTGTGTTATATTGTGTTGTTGTTTGCTGTCTTCATGATGTACCGGAGTCATAACTAAACACTCAGCTGGGCAAGTCATCACGTACAGCCTTTGAAAAAAATGATGGCGCAATTCTTGATGGTGGAAAGTTAAAAGTTGTTACACGTGCTGTCTCCTTTGAGGACAAATCCGGCGGCGCACAAGGGGACAATCATAGATTTATACCAATCGTTATTGATAGAAATGCAACAAATTAATTTACTAAATGAATTTCTAAGTTAAAATGTTTATCAGATGACTGGAAGCAAGTAATGGTCTCTTAAACCAATCAATAGTAAATTAGCGCTTACTTCTGATGCAGTATTTGTACCGTTCGCTTCAGTAGAGCAGTCGGTAAGATGCTTTCTTGCGACGATGCAGGCCCAGGTTCGATCCTGGCCAGGATTTTTTTTAATAACGTCGTTATTTTTTATAATCCCTACACGTTACCAGGCTACGTTATATAAATACATGTGTATACATATATGTAGGGAACTCATTTAATTAAAGGGAACAGCTCATTCATATATATATATATATATATATATATATATATATATATAATTAGTAAAGATTGTAAAATTTCGTTACTTTGTTTAAAGAAACACAAGGCATAACAAGATTGTTTATTTCCACAACTAATGTAAAATGCGTCTGATTAATTTAAATTAAGACAAGTTAATATATAATTTCATTATACAAGTAAGTCCAGGAGTATTGCATCGCTTCATACAGACAGTATCTAGCAGGGAACGGTTGTGGTCTAGTGGAGGGAGCTTATGTTTCCCTTGCAGGAGGTCGCGTGATCGATTCCGCTGTCATGCTTCTTTTCTCTCCTCTCTCTCTCTCTCCTCTCTCTCTCTCTCTCTCTCTCTCTCCTCTCTCTCCTCTCTTTTTTCTCTCTCTCTTGTCCTTCTCTCAATTAATTTTCTTTGTTTTCTTTTATTTATTTTTTGCTTTGTTTTATTTACCGCACTACTTATATACGCGAAATTATTTTCCATTGCACGACACACAACGAAATTGAACGGATTTTAGTTTCTCAAATAGTTGTATACCAAAGAACCAAAGAACTGACCTCTAAACTTTTTCCATGATGTCGGTAGATATCCTATATTTCCAATTTCATTAGGTCTACAAGCAGATACATGCTCAAAGTTTTCTTACTGTAAAATCTCCTCTTACAAGGGGAGAAATTCAACCATACTAATACTATTTAGTTCTACTTGTTTACGGGTAGATGTCAGAGTGGACCGTGGTTAGTGTTCCGCCTCATGTGACATCTAGGAAACCAAAGTAGTACTAGGATGGGGGAAATTCGATAAATATTTGTTAGAATCCTTTTTATTCAGGCTTACGGATCTTTAACGAGCCTGAAAACCTTCATACTGGGATCCTACGGTTTCGAGTCCCTCCCGGTAGACTTGGTCTTTGGATTTTGTCATCCCAAAAAAAGTCCATAGACACCGTCTAGGTTTGAAACCACGGTCCTCGGGACAGAGGCAAGGAGCATAATAAGCACTTGTCCACCGCGGTTAATGCTTATTCAACCTTTTAAAATTATTATAAGACCTATTATTTTAAGATTCTCCCACATAACGTATGGAGACACGTGCATCCAGACTTTCGCCACACTTTCGCCACACGTTCGCCACACTTTCGCCACACTTTCGCCACACTTTCGCCACAATTTCGCCACACTTTCGCCACACTTTCGCCACACTTTGTCCACACTTTCGCCACACTTTCGCCACACTTTCGCCACACTTTGGCCAGACTTCCGCCAGACTTTGAGAGTTCGAGAGTCAGCAAGATCATGGAAACAAGTAATAACGAAAACAAGAGGACTGGACTTTATGGGGTGGTAGGATAAAAACGAATGGAGTAGGAAAATAAATCTAAAAGCGGGGAAAGAAGTGTAGGTATTACAGATCTCTAAATAAATTATTATTATTATTTTTCTAAGTTAATTAGCCTTATATGTGAATATAGATTGATATTTTATCTAAGTTTCTCGAAAATATGCTGTTTGTTAAAATCTATCATTTACTAACATATTACGTGTAACAACTAATTACAAGTCCAGGCATCATTTATGCGGAACCAGATATTCGTATACAGTTATAATTTTTATCTTGCGTTTGTGGATGAATTTGGAAGCCAATTACTATCTCCCAATTTTTTACAAATTTCTTCGCATTGTGGATCAATGTGCAGTTCTTGTATCTTCCTTTCTCACGCTTTACCTAGAATAAGAATAATAAATTTCTAGTAGTTTTTTTAATATATCAGGTGTTTAAGAATAGCTTACATAACAACATGTGTTGCTTCCTTTCTGTTCGAAAATTGTCAAAAAATCTCACGTTTTTGACAAAAAAAATTGTGTTTTAAATTAAGAAAGCTTCAGTAATATCCTTACTTACTTACTTACATACTTACTCACTGGCACTATCGAACCCCGTAGGTTCATGGTCGCGCGGACATAAGCTCTCCATACATCCCTATCCTGAGCTAATGCTTTCCAATCATCCCCTGTATAATCTACTTCCCTCAAATCACAGTTAATGTTATTCTCCCATCTCATTCTTGGTCTACCAACTGGGCGTCCTACAAGAAGCTTCCATGCAAGTCTTTCATTCCCCATACGTGCAACATGTCCTGCATATCGCAGTCTACGAGACTTAACTGTTCTTATTATATCTGGCTTCCTAATATCCAGCAAATAAAATTACTGTACACTTACCAAAAAAAAGAGAGTCTTCAAAACGCAGAGTCCCTGTTATGACCCAGTGCGCATTCTAGAAGAGTTAATTTCTTTACGAGGTATCTAATTGTTAAATACGCTGTATTTAGTTGTAATTGTCATAAATAGTTAGATCAATGAAGAAGAGATAATTCTAGATATTTACGAGTGTTCAACTTACACAATATTACTCAAATCCGACGTTTCGTACAAAATTCAACTCTCCTGCATTGTGTAAAAATAAACAAGACAACCAGGAATTAGATGACTATTATCCGACGTGCAAGTAGCATTGATCGTTAAAAGAATTACGAAAAAAATGAAATATATATGAGGTCCAGGGTTCAAATCATTCGACAATGATTTTTGTTGTTTATTTGTATTTCCGCCAAATTCATGCTATAACATTTAATTCCTGCCACGTAATATACATCCACTTTACACTATATTGGGTAATAATGCTACCATCATAAACTCTATTACACTATTTGCTACCTGAATAAATTTGATTGTGAATGCAGTACCACGTTTTAATAATAATGCCCTTATAAATATGTGAAATACAAATTAATATAGCTTCATATATATATATATATATATATATATATATATATATATATATATATGCGTGTGCGCGTGTCTGTTTATTTATTACGTGTTAACCAGGAAAACGCTTCAGCTTTCAATATATAATTTAGTTCATATAGGCAAATTCAGCCTAATAATAGCCCATAGATGATGTACAATAATAATAATGACTATAATAAAAGTAATAATAAATAGAAGAACGGGAAGTATGGAAGAAAAAAATGTACGTTTTGGTTGAGGATACCTGTGTAAATAACAGAAACAATCATGAAATTAAAAAATTAATACATCCAAAAAGTTGGTTCGTTTTTTTTTTTCTGTAAGAATGGACACACAGAATATAATAGAAAGCATTGTAACAATTAAAAAATTTAACATAGTCGGGAACCCAACCTGTGACATCTTGCATAAGAAGCAAGTCATAAGGCACTGATCTAAGCTTTCGTTGGCTTGCTGTACATAAAAGAATGCTCTTTATTGGACGAAGGGGAAAGTGTTGTAGCTCTACTGAGCAAATTAGTTTACTCGTGTGAATCGCGCGTTAAAACTTGAAATGTTGGAGATCAAGAGTCCGCTCATTCTACTTCCTTAGCTAAGTGCACATAGAGTTGATAATGTGTTTGTTTTATAAGCACTGACTTTATATGATGCATAATATTTACAGAATTTTGTGATGAGAGGAAATAATGTATATACATTTTCCATTCATCTTATTTTGAGCGTATTTTCAAATTCTTAAAATCTTACAGATCATATCTTTAATTTCAAATCATTTTTTTAAATAACTGGGTTCTTTCAGTTCAGAGAGTAAATCCTTACATGCTGTGTAATATCACTTTCATTCTATATTGATTGAAAATTAAAATGAAAAAATAAACGCATTTGTTTATCTTAACTAGTTATTAATGTATAAACATTAGATTGTGCAGTGTTTATTTTTATAATTGTGCACATGGATTTTAACTGCTATAGTTCAATTACCTAATTTATTTATATTTGAAACTTATCTGTAGATTAGCCGTTTTGTAGGTCCCGGAAAGAAACAAAATACATCGCTCTGGACATGACTCTAAGTTTAACGCGCGCTATGACTCTTACAGGTAATATTGGCAGAAGATTTTATGAAACATGAAACTGAAACAATGGCACTAAGAAGTGTTAACAGAGTGTTTCCTTAAGATGAATGGTTATAGGTCATGTCACGCTTCAGTACCGTCCTCAAGCAAACAGATTTTTGGGATATCCTAGAAAAGATAGACCGAGAATACTTCACTAATACCATTACAGGCCTTGGGGCTTTAACTTGTTTGGAAGAAGAAGAAGGAGAAAATGATATATATTTGTTATAATTAAATCTTTAACATTGAGCAATGCAAGCTTAATATGGTATGATAAGAAAAATAAATGCCTGGACGGGATTCGAACCCGGATCTCAGATATATATATATATATATATATATATATATATATATATATAATCCTACACATATCGGCTCTCAGCTAGTGGTTGGTGGTAATCTTGGAGTCGGTGTATAGTGCACAGTATTCTTCTTCTATACTGTAGTAGGTTAATATATACTTACTACACATACAGGTTAATTGTTCACGGAACCTTATTTCTAAACCTGTAAGTAGTTATGAGGTTCTTCTCTCTGAAGTGGACTGTATATTTAGGATTTTATTTATTGTGACACAAGGGATTAGATATGTGAAAATAAGACTATATTTCAACAATATAAGTAATTACATACATTACGATCACCACGTGATCACGTCGTGTTCAGTCCTCTCGTTTCAATTACTCAAGCAGAAGCATTCACTTATATTTCACTTACGAACACCTTATAATGTGCGGCTACTAATCTCTTAGCCTTAATTCTCACTAACAGTTATTTTAAAGCTCTTGTGGATGCTAAACCACTATTGTGCAGAGGAGCACCACAAAACACGACCGCTCTCTACGAGCTACACACACAACAAAAATGATGCGTACACAACGCAGTTCAATCTATGAGAAGACGCAGGTTAGCCAACACTGACATATCTAGCTAACCACTCATGGCAGCTAACCTGAGGCGTCAACATACTCCCCCTTTGAGGGATCTCACGATTTAACACATCGGTGAATCTCTCAACACAACTGGGTAAGGGGACAAGTTCACAATGGCTCGTCGAAATAATCCAGTTTTAGTCCTAATGGTGACCACTCGTACCACACCGTCGATCCCAGGGTGAAGCTGTTGGATCACACCAGTTTTCCACACCAGAGGTGGTAAGTTGTCGTCCCGAAGGATCACAAGATCACCGACAGCTGGGTACCATCTCCCGGCAGACATCCATTTCTTCCTTTGCTGAAGCGACTGCAGGTATTGTCTGGACCACTGTTGCCAGAAAGACCTGTAGAGAGCCTGAACTACCTTCCACCTTGCATCGTAGGAAAGGGGACAGTTGGCTATATCAGGAGAAATAGTACTAGTTAATAGTCTACCTCCCAGGAAGTGACTTGGAGTTAGGTACATTTCTTCATGGGATTCACTGGGCGTGCAGATAGGTCTAGAATTTAGTACAGACTCGATCTGACACAACAAAGTACACAAATCTTCAAAACTAAGAATAGTTTTACCTATAGTCTTTTTCATAAGGGATTTAACCGATTTTATTCCTGCCTCCCAAAGTCCACCAAAATGGGGACTAGAAGGAGGAATAAATCTCCATTCAATGTTCATATTTGCTATGTTCTCGGTAATAACATTCGCATGTTTCTTTACAAAATTCAACAACTCGTTATTAGCCCCAACGAAATTTGAACCATTATCACTCAATATGAGACAAGGGAGTCCTCTGCGGGCAACAAATCTATAGAGGGCAGCAATAAAGTCCTTAGTAGTAAGGCTCCTGACAACTTCTAAATGGATAGCTTTGGTTACTAAACATACAAAAAGTGCTATGTAAGCCTTGAATTTCACTTTGGATCTGGGGTTGTCTCCCTTGATTACAATTGGACCTCCGTAGTCCAAACCTACCTTGACAAAGGGAAGACTTTGCTCTACTCTATACTCAGGAAGTTGTCCCATCATCTGACTAGTTCGGGGTGGTTTAACTCTGAAACATTTGTAGCAGGACCTAATTACCCCACGAATAGTATTTCTACCACGAGGTATCCAATAACGGGTGCGCAGTGAACACAGAACTGCTTGAGCACCGGAGTGAAGTAACCTCTCATGTTCATGCTTCACTAACAGTTTAGTCACAACATATTTAGCTGGTAATATGATTGGATGTTTCTCATCAAATGTCAACAGAGAATTCTCAAGACGGCCACCAACTCTGAGAAGTCCATTTTTATCCAGGAATGGGTTAAGTGATCTCAAGTCACTTGAATAATCTACTTGTTTCTTGGAAGTTAGCTCGTGGATTTCCCTCTTGTATTCAATGGCTTGAAGACGATTCACCACCATTAGTTCCGTTTGTTTCAACTCGATTGAGGACAAGGAACCGGAATATAATTTGTCTCTATTACGAGTATTATGGATGAATCTCAGTACACATCCATATACTCGTTTCAGTTTGAGAAATGAAGAGTACTTCTCAAATTCAAGCACTTGTACCTTAGACATCAGTACCCGAATTTGTGTCTTCAATTCTGAGTCCACTCTAGTTGGCGATTCACTGTCAACGAAATCAGTATAAGTCGGAGCGACTTCATGGAGCCATTCAGGTTCCTTCCACCAAACATTCAAAGATGACAATTCTGAAGGACGGACACCTCTTGATAAGTGATCAGCAGGATTACACAGAGTAGATACGTGTCTCCATTCTGAGCTTCTAGTTAGAGTGTGTATTTCGGAAACTCTGTTTGCAACGAAAGTTTTTCAAGTGGATGGGGTTTTTTGTAACCAACACAGGACTATTGTACTGTCAGTCCAATAATACGTAGCAAATGGTACAGCAAGTTTTAAAGACTCAATAACCTTGGACATCAAATTAGCAAGTAACAACGCGGCGCAGAGTTCCAAACGAGCAATAGTCTGTGCTTCAATGGTGCAACTCTGGACTTTGAACACAACAAATGCACTGATACTTGATTGTTTTGAGATACATTACGAATATAAATACAGGCGCCGTATGCAGATTCTGAAGCATCACAAGAAGCCATGTATTTCCACACATTTTGCATTAACATAGGGCATTACATTTCTAGGAACACGAATCTTATTTAACACACACAAATCATTACAGATTTCCAACCAATGTTGTACTATAGAAGAAGATTGTTCCAATAGCTCATCCCATTCTACCTTTAACTGCCAAAGAGCTTGGATGATGTGTTTACACTTCACTACCACACACCCCAAGAGACCAAGCGGATCAAATATTGAAGCTACAGTGGAAAGAATGTTTCTCTTGGTGATCCTTCCTTGATCTGGATTGATCTTGATCTGAATTTGGAATTCATCAGAAGAAGGATGCCATATGATACCTAAAGTTCTGACTGCTTCCTCTTTAGTAAGATTACAAGGGGTTAGAGTTTCTCTGTCTTCTTCTGGAACATTAACAAGAGCGTTTGGACAATTTGACGTCCATTTTCTTAAATGAAATTGGGCACTATCTAGCACTCAAGATACTTTACCTTGTAATTCTTGTGCACCTTCCACGGTATCCGAACCACAAATGAAATCATCCATATAACAAGTTCAACCTATAGTTAGACACTCTGGACAACAATTGCACCTTACAAGTAAGACTGACTGGAGAGACATCTGAGTCTCCAATACCTACAATAGGAAGTTTGCACGGTTGGTTGCAAGACCTAACTTGCTCAACAGATTTGTAGTCATAAAAGATAAGTGGCTGGCAGAGTCCAGTAACGCTCTAACCTTAACTAATCGCCCTAATTTATCTTTCACATTAACACAGGCAGTGCTAAGAAGTACGTTTGAGCCTAGCCCGGAGGTTATCTTCATAGCAGTGGGAGACACAATAGCTGGATGCTCAACATTAGGCATTCCTTCAAAATGTATTAGAGTATTGTGTTTGCGTTGACATTTGGAACAAGGTTTCTCTTTACAAAATCTCGCTGTATGCCCTTTTGAAAAGCAATTATAACATAATCTAATCTGACCAACTAAATGTACTCTTTCATCCACTGTTAATTGGTTGAATTCCTCACAATCTGGTAAATTATGTTTATTTGATTTGCAATTATGGCAATATCTTGATTTGTTGTCATTAGCAATATGGAAAGATTTGACTTTAGGCTTTACATCTGGTTTCTCATTTACTACAATGTTTTTACATTCACTGAGCTCCAAGTTTTGAGCTTTTCTCTCCAAAAATTCCATAAAATCGACTAAGCTAGGGATATCCGTAGCACCATGTTTAGCTTCCCACTCTGACCTATGAATACTTTTCATTTTACTCGATATAATTTCCTGCAACACTAGATCTGATAACAGAACATCACTCTGAAGATTCTCTATGACATTAATATTGCCTTTACTTGGTTAAGTACTTTCCTATACTCTGCAGCAGTACCTATACTACAAGAAGGTAAGCTGAGTAAGCACTTAACATGCTGAGACAATATCATGCGTCTGTTGTCGTACCTTTGCTGAATTAACTTCCAGGCCGTACAAAAATTGCCTTCAGTTATCGCTAAATTACTGAGTAATTGCCTAGGTTCGCCTTCAAGCGATGATAATAAATAATGAAGCTTTGAACATTATCTAAGTTAGTATTGTTAATCACAAGGGACTCAAAAGTATTCTTAAACGAGAGGTATTCAGTCAATTCTCCTTGGAAATGGGGAATCTGAATAGCCGGTAACTTAAAACCACCACTCGATCTACTAGATGCACGTGAATCATCAAAACCATGACTATCTGTGGGTTTTTGAAGACTTTCTATTAAATCCTGAACCTTGCCACACAACTCATAATATTTATTTTCAAAATCCTCATGATCCTTTGCATGATCCTGACCTGGCTTTGAATCTGCTTCAAGTTCTAAGAAATTCTTAACTGTCTCAAACTGTTCCCAAATATCTCCTAGTTTATTTTGTCTAGCTACTAATGTGTTTAGGGAAATGGTTTCACTATTAATATAATTTTCCAAATTAGTAAGGCTTCTTTAGAGAATGCCTCGCTTTTGGATAGCCTTTGTCTCACTTTCAAATGACATTTTGACCAATAACTAATTACCGAACAATATAACACGGCAAATATTTTATTAAACAATTAAAATATATATAAATCACACAAATAAAATGGCAATTTGAAATATAATGTCAGCTCGACTCAATACTAATTCTGACTAAATTAGTCAATATGTTCTCTAGATATCAAGTCTAGTTTTATGGAATGAGGTGGGACATCAACTATAAGATAGGAGATACAAGCATGCAATAGTAACTTATCTTTCAGGCCTCTACTATGATTTCCAATCGACCAGACATCTGTGGTACTCTAGAATGTGCCACCATGCTACTAGAAGGTCACAGCACCGTTGATATCAAGGGATAGCTCACTCGAAGACAATTCACTATCAAAATGATATTTCCTTGCACTGGAACTAGACTTCTCGAAGCTCGAAGTTCTGCAAGGGGGTCGCGGTCCACTAGTTGATCACGGAACACCACGTGGTAACGCTTTCACTGTTCTTTGTGCAATATAGTTGTTCACGTAAGTAATACTTTTTGTGTCAATATTACGACTTTTCACAAGGCGACTGTTATGTCCGGCCCGGAGGACCAAAAATATGTAGTAGGTTAATATATACTTACTACACATACAGGTTAATTGTTCACGGAACCTTATTTCTAAACCTGTAAGTAGTTATGAGGTTCTTCTCTCTGAAGTGGACTGTATATTTAGGATTTTATTTATTGTGACACAAGGGATTAGATATGTGAAAATAAGACTATATTTCAACAATATAAGTAATTACATACATTACGATCACCACGTGATCACGTCGTGTTCAGTCCTCTCGTTTCAATTACTCAAGCAGAAGCATTCACTTATATTTCACTTACGAACACCTTATAATGTGCGGCTACTAATCTCTTAGCCTTAATTCTCACTAACAGTTATTTTAAAGCTCTTGTGGATGCTAAACCACTATTGTGCAGAGGAGCACCACAAGACACGACCGCTCTCTACGAGCTACACACACAACAAAAATGATGCGTACACAACGCAGTTCAATCCATGACAAGACTCAGGTTAGCCAACACTGACATATCTTGCTAACCACTCAAGGCAGCTAACCTGAGGCGTCAACATATACCATTAGGAATTACTGCATCAACTCAGATGGAAAATTAACAGCCGTAAGTGTAGACCTTCAACTACTGTAAGTGAGGCAAAAGGTTTTAAATATAGATAAGCAATACAAGCTTTGAAACATAAACATTCCTCATGTTCTTTTGTATCAAACATTCAAGCCTTGTTCAGAAACATCCAAAAATCCAGAAAATAAATAAACTTGAATGGATTTGTTTCCGTTGTGGACTACGATGTAATGAAATAACATACACATTAGCCAAGAAAGGTCCCCAATTAATCATACAACTACGTCATCTCTTTGAAGCTGTAGTCAATAGAAATGTACCAACACTGTACAAAACATCAGCTTCTTGCAACTCGCCCCTTTGTACCAAAAATGTCAAGGGGAAAGTCAGTTGCTGCGATTCAAATCTCAACTGTGTATCATCTACTCTCAGAACATCCACACCAACTTGACATCTTCCCTTCACCTAGTTGTGTTGTGATAGCGACAGTGTCATGAATAGTAAGTACCTTATGAAACTAAGTACTGCTTTGAAAACATCATTTTAATCTCATGGCAAGTTATATTGGGATGTTAGCGAAAAGTGATTTTGCTCCTGAAGTAAAGATGTTAAATTATATACATGTATAACGTTACTGTGACACTGAATACAGTGTGTTGTGCAATAAAACTTGTAATGGTTTATTTTTTTGCCAATAATCCCGATTAATGTTAAAGATAAAATCTGTAATATTAAGAACGGCATATTTTACTATCTTCTAAATATTGTTCTCCTATAATATATACATTATTCTTAACTGGAGTAAAATTGTAAGAAACTACATTTATCAGTCATTATTTTAGGGATTTTGCTGTGAGCATTTTAAGGTTTAGACATTTGAAGCGCTGCAAATTGACCATATTTCAACAGATGAGGATGAAGCGTTTCACCAAGTTTTCGTCTTCATTTCAATTAGGGTGCTCTCTAAATTGGCGAAGAAAATAAGTAATAATTATTTCTTGAGAGTCCTGCTAGTGTTCACTACAGTGTCTTGCACGTATCTTGTATAATGATCCAATAAACACTATAATATAATAGTACACAGTTATAAGCCAATTAAAATAATTGAAAACATTAACAAGTCATCTGCGCTATAATTCCAGAATTTACATAACAAACGAATTGAAAGTAAATTAATGCGTTTCGGTAATCATTTGGTAATTACGTAGTAGGTACCTCTTTTGAACTAGTTCAATTCAGTGAATTACAACATGAACATTATTTACGTTATTGTAGTGACGATTCTTATGAACGATCAAGTTATAATAAACAGTCATTTCTCGAGAAGAAATCATCTTAATAACTAACAGACTAAAATTCAACTTAACTATACCCGAGCCGCAATATCTCCGGCTCTGAAGTTTAGGTTACACGAAGGGTAAAGAGAGAATTTGCCCTCTATTGCCAATAAGGATATGGTTGTAGTGGGAGTAGATGTCTGCCACAGCCAATCACTGCTCTTGATGCAACTGTAGCGCGCTAGTAATGTTTGAAATCGCTGAGATGTTGTCTGCTAACCGCATACATAAAGCGACCACTCCCATTGATAATCCTTATCGGCAACACTATCGTGAAAACGTCAAGGCCAGAGAATCAGTGGCTGCAATATAATAGCGTATGCTACATAAGAAATACAAATATCAAGCTAGTGTGAGTCATTTGTTCCTGCGCCAAAGCTGAGTGGTTAAGGTAGGATCCCTTGGTGCTAAGCTAGAGGACTTCCAGTCTCCATGGAATTTCGGCCAGTATTGGACGGTGCCAACCCTGCATCGTGAGTCATTTGGTAGCTACTATAAGTAGCAGCTTCAGGTTGAGAAAGCTAGCTATAACGGCTGAGGACCCGACACGCTGACCACATGTCGCCCCCACACTGGACGGAAAATTGTCTATATCTTTGATGAACACATGTGGATGTAAAGCCCACAGCCGGCTGTAAGCCAAGGTGCTTCTAGGCCTGTCGCGCCATGGATTTGGAGTTAGAATGTGTAGTTTTAGTTAGTTTTAAACTAAATATCAATCAGCTTAAATGTGAACTAAACATATTACATGTAAATAGTAGTAGTTGGACTTTAATAGATAAAACGTAAGATATTTACAATATTATTTACAAATATGGGTCGCATGGGCAGTAAGCCGTACGTGCTGTTGACAGTCCGTTACAATAAAGTAATAATTGGTACTAGTGTAAAGAAAAACAAAAAAGAAAACAATAACATTACAATTACATAAAGAAAACAAAATAATATTACAATTAATAATAATACAATAGCATTATACAATAATTAAGTTATGTACAATTATTATGAATTAATGATATTGCATTTTGATAACATGTATTTATTCATGAATGAGTGTTGTTCTTATTTTCCACGTTTTGTCCAGATATTTACCCAAGTTTATCCAATTTTCTGGATTTACCAATAACTCG